>OX101753.1:85952933-86199031 GCA_944452675.1 Tachina lurida | reverse complement strand
AGCTTTGACATTGTAGATAGTAGACTTATTGGCCTATATGACTCAGCCTTTGTTATATCTTTGCCCGGCTTTGGAATCATTTTAACCTTGGCAAGTTTCCAGTTGTGTGGATAATACTCCAGTCGTAAAATAGCATTAAATATGAATAACAGGATTCTCATTGCAATACGAGGCAAGTTCATCAGCATCTGATTACTAATTCATCAATAACCGGAGCTTTCTTCGGGTTGAGTTCGGCAATTAATTTTTGTAAATCACGCGTCTTAAACTTTATGTGTTGAGGGGGTAGAGCGACTATATTCGGCAAATCAGCAACACCAGTACATATATTTGGCGTAAAAACGGATTTTAAGTGCTCAGCAAATATTTTACCTTTTTCAGTATCGCTTCTTGCCCAACCTCCGGTAGATGTGCGTAGAGGTGGCTTATACTCAACGGGTGTTTTAAGCTTTCTGGCAGCGCGCCACAAGGAGTAATTAGACGCCGGTGTAACATCAAGACCCTCCAGATAATTTTTAAGAGATGCAATTTTTTCAGATGCAAGCAACTCTTGGAGTCGTTTAGTGCACTCTTTAAATCTGATTTTATTTTGTGGTGATCTGTGCTGTTGCCATTCCCTTCTAGCCCTTCTTTTTTCACGTACGAGACGTTCAATGTCTGTAGAATAAATTTTATTAATAAATTTATTTTATTGGACCATGGTAATGTTAATAGTCCTATAGCAAATATTGACAGTATTAGAAACGGATTATCATTAGTTGAATTTCTATAATTATAAACTTCAACCCAAAATTGATCAGTTTTGAGCAAATTTTTCCAGCAACGCATTTAGTTTCCAGAAAGCCATTAATTTTTTGACTTACTAATTCGTTTCACAGAAGTAACAATGTATAGTTTTTGTGTACTCAGATGTAACTTTATTGGTTTAAATTTTTTTTTACTTTTGTCCACTTTCTTAGAGAGCCTTAGGTTAGTAATTTTCAGAAGAATTTTTAAAAGCTTTCGTTATCAAGAAAGTACTATATTGCTTCCCTCAGTGGTTATTAGATTATATTATTGTAATTAAGTTATTCTATAACGTGTAGGGTATCCTCTGTAATTTCTAGAAATATATTATTTTTTCTCACTATGAAAGATAAAGTTTTTCTTCCTTCATATTTCACCAAACTGAATTAACATTCTGCAAAGGAAACTTTGCATGTCTAAAAGGGGTGAAAGCAGATAGTTTTTGAAAATGAAAATAAAGCCAACACACTTTAACAAATTAATATTTTGTAGATTTGTAAAAAGCACTAAAATCAAAGGTGAAAAGCACCAAAACAAAGGCACTAATTTCTTTTTAAAGCAACAATTTGAAAAATTCCGCACTGTTATGAATTAAAAAACTCTAAATCTAGTACGAAAAGCACTAAATTGGCACGATGCACACGAAGCACGACTGCGTAGTCTAAACAGCATGATTCATAAACATGATTCAGAGAGCGAAGAAGGTGATTCAACTCGTCGTCTAAACATAGCATAAGATGAAGTGTACATGTTTATATGAAACATGTCACATAAAGTACTTTTAACGCAAAGCGAAGCGAAAAGTTAGGCAACTCTTAAATTTGTGCGTGCTTTGACAATCAGTTGGTATACTTTTCTTAATTTGTTTGACCAAACTCGCATGTAAATAGGTATGTATTATACTTTTGGTAAATTTACATAAAAAACGGAATAGTGGCATCAGAGTAATCGAATTGTGCTCTATTTTATGCATTAAACAAAGCAGTAAAACAAAAAGTGAGTGTTGTCAAAGTTTTCATTGTGTCATACACATTTTGCGTCACGCTTTTTTCCTAAAGTTAGAAACGTCACGCAAAGCGTTAAAGTTGTATCTGACACCGCCTTAATTCACAGCGACATATTGCATTTGCTTTTAAAATGACTGTGTTCGATATACATACGTACAGTGAACAAAGAAAAAACTTGTACAGCAAACGCTCCGCTCTTCTAATCAAAATATCTCTGTTGCTTTGTAAGATTTTAAGATAAAACCAAAAGCAGTTTCAAGACAAATTAATAAGCTTTCTATAGAAATCTTTAATTTTATTAAGAAATTTATTTTAATACTAAAAAATAACTTAACATAAAATAACACTATTTTCAAGAGCCAAAAAAAAACTTGTACACTAACTCTTCTTTCAGGAAGGAGCTATGAAATAAGGAATACACTAAAAATTAGTTAGGAGAGCACTTTTGAGTTAATTTTTACACATAATCTACAGCTCGCGTAATTTTTTGTTCACATACGCCCACAGAATTTCATTTGTACTAAGGCCAAGGATCTAGGGAGGATGTGCCTGCAATTTTTTTCCATTGAATGGAAGCCATTCTCTTATTATTGAAGACGAAAGTTTCGGGTATTTAACTCTAACTAATCAATAGTCTCCACTTACATTTAATTTGGCAGCTAACTGTGCTAAATTATCTCTTATTATTTTTAAATAATTCATTTTATTTATTGTACGTTCCATAAAAAGCGGATTTCATACACCACTCGATCCCATTGGGCCCCATACCATCATATTACACCCCCCATGCTTCACCGTGTTATTCAGGTTATTATCGTTAAAGCTGGAACTTTTCTTTGCCACGCAAAAAAAGATTATATTAATCACTATGATGACTTTTGGGACACTGCTGAATCCAAATTTAATATATTTGGATGTTATCGTTGTAGATTTTTGTGGCGAAGAGGAATTCCAGCATTAGTGATAAAAACCTGAATAACACGGTGAAGCATGGGGGGTGTAATATGATGGTATGGGGCCCAATGGGATCGAGTGGTGTATGAAATCCGCTTTTTATGGAACGTACAATAAATAAAATGAATTATTTAAAAATAATAAGAGATAATTTAGCACAGTTAGCTGCCAAATTAAATGTAAGTGGAGACTATTGATTAGTTAGAGTTAAATACCCGAAACTTTCGTCTTCAATAATAAGAGAATGGCTTCCATTCAATGGAAAAAAATTGCAGGCACATCCTCCCTAGATCCTTGGCCTTAGTACAAATGAAATTCTGTGGGCGTATGTGAACAAAAAATTACGCGAGCTGTAGATTATGTGTAAAAATTAACTCAAAAGTGCTCTCCAGGGCATATTGGACCATATAGCTCCCAAAATTGCCAAAAACCCAGTTCATTCTATGAAAATAATCTATTAGATGCTAGACGTGGCCACATTTAGTACTAATTTTTAGTGTATTCCTTATTTCATAGCTCCTTCCTGAAAGAAGAGTTAGTGTACAAGTTTTTTTTTGGCTCTTGAAAATAGTGTTATTTTATGTTAAGTTATTTTTTTAGTATTAAAATAAATTTCTTAATAAAATTAAAGATTTCTATAGAAAGCTTATTAATTTGTCTTGAAACTGCTTTTGGTTTTATCTTAAAATCTTACAAAGCAACAGAGATATTTTGATTAGAAGAGCGGAGCGTTTGCTGTACAAGTTTTTTCTTTGTTCACTGTACATAGTATGTACGTAGGAACTTTTTTATTTCCAGTACATAAATACTTAATACAGTCGAACTTCCATAACTCGAATCACCATCATCCCAAAAAGAACTTCGACTTACGGAGACTTCGAGTTACAGAATTGTATGTGATTTGTTCTTTCAACGCTACTGCCAACCAAACTAGTTCGAGTTAGAGAAGTTCGAGTTATGGAAGTTCGACTGTGCCTATAAGTTTTGTAAAAGTTTAAATAGCACATACATATGTATGTATAGCTTGTTAAATTATGTACATACATATGTATATTAATAAGTATGTACATACATATGTACCCAGCAAGATATAAATGAACGCGTTCAAATGAAATACTGTTTCATGCTTTCTTGACCATTTGTTTCTTCTGAATATCATCGCAAATTGTAAATAATGCTATAGTTTTTGAACTCATTAAAAACGCATGCGATAATATGTACATATATATGTATGTATATTGAAATAAATACCCAGCAAAAAGGGGATGTAAAAACGGAATTAAATTATCATCGCATTGCTACATTTTTATATAACAAGTTTTATTTCCAACACATAACAAGAGCACAGTGGTACAGTGGTAGAGACTGTGCTTTGAGATTCAGAACAGCGTGGTTCGTATCCTGAGACAAAAATTTTATTTATTTTTTTGTTTTGTATTTATGTACGTGTCATGATCGAATAGGAAACTTGCATGGGTTAAATTCATTCATTTGAATGGATATCAAACTATTTAAATTCTCGCACAAACACATGATCTCTAATGACAAGCTAATGTAAAAATCATGCATGTTTCACATAAATCGAACCAATGCGTCATCACTTGAACCCATGATTCAACACATGATTTATCTTTTTTTTGCTGGGTGGGTAATATATTGAAATAAATATCCAACAAAAAAGGCATAATAAGAATTAATACGTCAGTGGTGGAGAGTATGCCTTAACAGTCAGAAAAGCATGGTTCGTATCCTGGCTGCCTTGATTTTTTTTATTTACGTGAAAAACATCATCGTTTTTTTAAGTTTCGTAAGAGTTGACATTGCACATACATATGTACATACCCAGCAAAAAATAAACGAACGCGTTCAAAATTAAATACTGTTTCATGCTTTCTTGAGCATTCGTTTCTTCGAATGCATTCTGAATATCACTGCAAATCGTAAATAATGCTATAGTTTTTGAACTCATTAAAACGGAATTAAATTATCACATTTTTATATAAAAATGTTTATCTCCAGTAAGTGACAAGAGTACAGTAGCTCACTGGTAGAGAGTTTGCCTTGAGAGTGAGAAGAGCACGGTCCGTATCCTGCGACAAAAGTTTTTATTTATTTATTTTGTTTTGTATTGACAAGCTAATGTAAAAAACATGCATGTTTCACCTAAATCAAACCAATGCGTCATCACTTGAACCCATTATTCAAAACATGAGTTGTCATGTTTTTTTTTTCTGGGTATATACTAGGGATGCCAAACGGGAAATCCCGAATCCCGGGATTTGTAAGATTCAATCCCGGGATTTCTTTTTCGGGATTTCTTAGCAATTTTTATATAAAAAACTTAATAGATTAAAATTTTCGTTGATTTTATGGTATTTTTTTATAATATTTAAAAGTCCCATACAATTTTATATGTGTATTTTAACAATTTAATGACTATTCGTGGCATATTTCTTATAAATTAACAATAAGTGCAAAATAAATTAACTACTTTCTCACGGTTATTGCCATCAAAGGTGATACAATATACAACTAAGAATTATTTTGAAAACGAAAAGAAGCATATGACCTTTGGAAGGAAAATAACATTTGGAAAATTCAATAAGTTTGACAAATTTATTGCGTCTTATTCTATATTATAAGGCCAATTATGAATAAAATTCCATGAGAAATTTTGCCCGGGGAATAATTTCAAACAGTAGCAAATAATAGGGAAAACAAAATAAAATTATGGAAAAGGGAGACATTTCTTGCGGAAATTTATTCATAATTGCAGTGTATAACTCTGTATATCGACTCCTCAACCCTTATCCACTTTTCGGTAACAATTGAGTACTATTCACAGCTCCACAGTTGAAGTAGAAAATAAAAAGACGGGTTGACGTAAAAGCGAGAAATATTTACAGAATAATGCGTACTATTTTGTCTAAAAAATTTCTCTAGTGTGAATGTATGTTTTTTTTACATTGCAGTTCAAAATTATTTTTGTTATACCGTTTAGGTCTTTTTTGACACAAACCTATGACCTATTTAAATTACATGGGTTTGATCAAAGGTTTGTGTCAAAAACGACCGACTGAATGAGTTCGACTCAATTATAGTTTTATTCGAGTTGCAAAGTAGAAGGACAGCACACTAATAAATAACCTGACCAGACATCCCGCTTTAGGCGGGATTATCCCGCTTTTCTGAGGTTGATCCCGCCTTGAATTTTTATCCCGCTTTATCCCGCTTTTTAGTGTTTTGAAATTTCTTATCTCTTAATATATTTTTATTAATATGTAACTGATAAAAATTTATTCCAAATATTTTTTAGTGTAGTTATTGTTTATTTTTTTTGGATCTGGCAACTCCTCAAATGAAAAAAATAAAAATACAAACGTACACACTCAAAGATCCTTTTGTAACAGTGCTTTATATGTGCAGACATTCTGCTGCTTTAGGAATTTATTACCAAAAGGGCTTATTAGGAGAATAACAACTGACATTCACCAAACTGTCAATAATAAAATAAAAAGTTCTTGCTTATTTTTTTATAAAGAGTTTGACACATTGGTGTAGTCAGTTGATGATAATATGGACTAACAAGGCCACTTGCTATCATTCGCCTTAAGTTTTTGTACATTGTTTTGTCTTTTTACATAAAAAACTATACTTTAAAGCAAAATGCCGAAGAAAAAGCTTTTGTGCTGTTTTAATGTTAAAATCAAAGAAAAATATAGTTTTTTAAAAGCAAATATTGGGGAATCGATTCTTTTGAGATAAAAACTGTGTTTCCTAAGTACATACGAAACTTTTTATGTGCGTATTACACATCCCGCTTTCAAATAGTTGTTTATTTAAAAATCCCGCTTTTTGGCCGTATTTTCGTCAAAATCCCGCTTTTTGAACGATCGTGTCCCGCTTTTTGTAAAAAGCTTCTGGTCACGTTATGTATGACTGACCTCCAATTTTTTTTCAATACAAAGATTTTCTCTAAAAATACTTATCGTCTATCTTCAACCATTAAGGTGGTCCCCATAAAAAAAATAGTTTTTTGAATAATTTTTTTTAAGAAATCCGCTTTTTTCGCTTTTATGTTGCCTCCTAGGGGGGTAGAATGTAAGACCGACCGACAGTAATTTTTTATTTTTAAAATTTTTTCCGAACATGCCTATATCCTATCTGGACTCATTAAGGGGGCTACCATACAAAGGCGAAATTTTTACAAAATTTACTCGCAGGGGTCTAACTGCACCTACGGCGTACCTATCGAAGTCAAATGTATGACTGATCTCCAATTTTTTTTCAATACAAAGTTTTCTGTGAAGATACTTATCGTCTATCTTCAACCATTAAGGTGGTCCCCATACAAAAAAATAATTTTTTGAATAAAATTAACGCGTTCAAAATGAAATACTGTTTCATGCTTTCTTGAGCATTTGTTTCTTCGAATGCATTCTGAATAGCACTGCAAATCGTAAATAATGCTATAGTTTTTGAACTCATTAAAAGCGGATACAAAAACGGAATTACATCATCACATTTTCATATAACAAGTTTTATCTCCAGTAAATGCGAAGAGTACGGTAGCTCAGTGGTAGAGAGTGTGCCTTGAAGGTGAGAACAGCGCGGTTTGGTATCCTGCGACAAAAGTTTTTATTTATTTTTTTGTTTTGTATTTACGTGACACATTTTTATAAAGAAAGTTTTATCGCCAAGAGTTAGATAGAGTCCAGTGGCTCAGTGGTAGAGAGTGTGCCTTGAGAGTGAAAAGAACACGGTTCGTATCCTGCGAGTGCAGTTTTTATTTTTAATTTTTTTTTTATTGACAAGCTAGTGTAAAAATCATGCATGTTTCACCTAAATCGAACCAATGCGTCATCATTTGAACACATGATTTGTCATGTTTTAATGCATGGCTTCTACTGAAAATTCAATTTAGGTCAGAAAGCATGATTTTAACCCCTTTTTAAAATCCTGATTTCAGACTGTTCAAAATGTGTGGTTGAAGTCTATGGACGATTTGTTACAGCAACAATGAAATGCATATAGACATCGCTGAACCACCAGCAAATAGATTTAAAATTAAAATAAACTTATGACAATATGTCGAATAATAAATTTCTTAAAATTTAGAAAGAAATAAAATTATACTCGTATTAAAACCAGAAAAATTTAAATAATTCCAGGGTTGGAAGATGAAAAAAAAATTGGCTAAAAAATAACCATAAAAATTTATTTTTTCAGTTAAAAATATTTTATATTTTAGGAAGATCCTTACTCAAGCAAATTCTTTATTCGAAAAAAAAACCGAGAGGTCACTTACTAAAAATTGCATTATAACAAAAAGTTATAAATTTTATCAGAAAACAAATATGTAGGTATGTACTTATGTATGTGTGCATCTGTATACTACATATACATACGTTGGTAAAGGGTATATAAGATTCGACACAGCCGAATATAGCACTCTTACTTGTTTTTGTTGTATTTAAAAGGCAAAGTTTTTGTGGCCTTTTATGCAACAATGTTTTGTTCTAAAGACATGTTCTTCTACTAAACAGTAGATGGGGGTTGAAATTTAGATTTATTTCTTGGTTTATGGCTTAAATAATTAAGTAAAAAAATCTGTTGAACATTTTTGTGACCATAACGCGAATTGTTTGCATACAATTTGGATTTTGACTACCAAAAACTCGGTGCATATATGTCAAATATGACTATATAGTAAATGGACTATATCGCCAACTTTTTGAATGAAATTAAGTTCAAAAGTCACAAAAAACATTAAATATGGACTATATCATTAATGTGACAATAAGCGGTAGTGACTATAAACGAAAACTACTGTACCTATTTACATGCGAGTTTGGTCAAACAAATTAAGAAAAGTATACCAACTGATTGTCAAAGCACGCACAAATTTAAGAGTTGCCTAACTTTTCGCTTCGCTTTGCGTTAAAAGTACTTTATGTGACATGTTTCATATAAACATGTACACTTCATCTTATGCTATGTTTAGACGACGAGTTGAATCACCTGCTTCGCTCTCTGAATCATGTTTATGAATCATGCTGTTTAGACTACGCAGTCGTGCTTCGTGTGCATCGTGCCAATTTAGTGCTTTTCGTACTAGATTTAGAGTTTTTTAATTCATAACAGTGCGGAATTTTTCAAATTGTTGCTTTAAAAAGAAATTAGTGCCTTTGTTTTGGTGCTTTTCACCTTTGATTTTAGTGCGTTTTACAAATCTACAAAATATTAATTTGTTAAAGTGTGTTGGCTTTATTTTCATTTTCAAAAACTATCTGCTTTCACCCCTTTTAGACATGCAAAGTTTCCTTTGCAGAATGTTAATTCAGTTTGGTGAAATATGAAGGAAGAAAAACTTTATCTTTCATAGTGAGAAAAAATAATATATTTCTAGAAATTACAGAGGATACCCTACACGTTATAGAATAACTTAATTACAATAATATAATCTAATAACCACTGAGGGAAGCAATATAGTACTTTCTTGATAACGAAAGCTTTTAAAAATTCTTCTGAAAAGTACTAACCTAAGGCTCTCTAAGAAAGTGGACAAAAGTAAAAAAAAATTTAAACCAATAAAGTTACATCTGAGTACACAAAAACTATACATTGTTACTTCTGTGAAACGAATTAGTAAGTCAAAAAATTAATGGCTTTCTGGAAACTGAATGCGTTGCTGGAAAAATTTGCTCAAAACTGATCAATTTTGGGTTGAAGTTTATAATTATAGAAATTCAACTAATGGTAATCCGTTTCTAATACTGTCAATATTTGCTATAGGACTATTAACATTACCATGGTCCAATGTTAAAGTAGAAAAAACTTTTAGCGCTAATAACTATTTTAAAAGTAAGTTAGAAATACAGTAGTTTTCGCTTATAGTCACATTTAAAATTGCACAGAAACTGTGGACTATATCGCTAATGTGACTATAAGCGTAACTTTTTTATATGCCACACAGAGGTATATAAAAGAATTTCCATACAATCCAATTATGTGAATATAAACCAAATAAACTAAATTCATATTTATTATTAAAAAAAATAAACAAAATGACTTCATTTTACAAAATATTTGCACATTTCACAAAAGTTGTAGTTAAAAATAGATTATTAATTGCTTTCAAAAAAGTCAGTAATTTTAGATTGCTTCAATATAAGTGATTGTTTCAGAGTCATTTCCTCTATTTTGTCAAACAAAGAATGACCCTCAATATCATTTTCTAAGCAAAAAATTCTTAAATTCTTTTGGTGTTGGAAGGTGTTTTTATACCCTTTACCAAAAATGGAAAAGGGTATATATAGGTTTGTCCAGATTTTTGTAATTTCTACAATATTCATTTGCGGCCAAAAAAAGTTAGTTATTATGGATCCTTATGACTAGGAGATAAAAAAAAGACATGTCCGTCTGTCCGTCTGTCTGTACGGATTTTGTATGGGAAGCGTGAAATGCGTTTTTTGAAGCTCCCAAGCAAGTTAGAGAGCTCGGAGTTGGACTAAAACGACCGCACTTGTCTTAGCACAATTCCTTATATAAATCAGCAAAAATTAATAATCGGTTCTCCCGAAGTTCTATATATATAGTTTTATCATACGTTTTGAAAATTGAATGAATAAATTACCGTGCATAGAACCAAGAATATCCAAATTTCTATTTAACCCCACTAGCTACTCGGCTAGCGAGGCTTGCTTACATTTGGTATTTATTTTCTGTAGTTAAACATTTTCTCTAATTTGCTTTATTTCATATTAAACCCCTTTTTGTCACCACTACATAGACATTGTTCTTTTTCATTTTTTTTTTCAATGATAATTTTGCTTAGTCATGTTTTACACTTGGCAGTTTTTCTTGAAGCAGTTCTCTTCAACTCTCTTTTAAAACTGCCCATTTGTTTACACTCAGACGGTTTCTTGTTCAATTTTCGTATTGTTTTAATGCAGCGAATGAAATAACAAAACAGAATTGAAGTAACTTTTCTGTACAGGCAAGTAAGTACCCCTCTTCTTTCTTCTTTCCTCTCTCTCCTATAAACTCAGACTTGCTTCAAGTAAAACTGCCGAGTGTAAAACATGACTTAGCACATTCTTATTCCTGGAAATGCAAACGAATGTGTTTGCATAGAATTTGTAGTGTTATGAAAAAAAACTATAGGTATGCTATAAGCTTTGCTATAAGCATTCGTACATATATACATACATACTTATGCATAAATATACGCTTTCATAAGAGTTTTTGTATTCTGTGTTGAATTGAACAACTACAACAACAACAATATGCTACCAATTGTATTGAAAGAATAATATTTGGGGTATTCAGATGGTACTCATAAATTAACACGTTTTAAAGTAATAACACGAAAAAATATAATGCTGTGAGCAACCCCTCATAATTTACAATTAAAAATATTGTGCTTAGGGGGCAAAGGGCTCCGCATCGTGCTCAAAGTTGAGGGTAAAAGAAAAAAATTAATAAAAAAATCATATAACTTTCCCGGTGTCACCGCTACAAATGTATGACGAGCACCCATTAATTTTCTCCGCCCAACATTTTTTTAAGCACAGCAGCCGCCTAACTCCTCTCCTTAAGGGAGCTCCCATACAAAGAGACAATTTTTATAAAATTTACTCGCAGGGCTCTAACTGCCCCTACGGCGTACCTATCGAAGTCAAATGTATGACTGACCTCCAATATTTTTTCATTACAAAGATTTTCTCTGAACATACTTATCGTCTATCTTCACCCATTAAGGTGGTCCCCATACAAAAAAATAGTTTTTTTATTAATTTTTTTTACGAAATCCGCTTTTATGTTGCCTCCTAGGGGGGTAAAATGTAAGACCGACCCACAGTAATTTTTTATTTTTAACATTTCCTCCGAACATAGCTATATCCTATATCGACTCATTAAGGGGGCTCCCATACAAAGGCGGAATTTGTTCAAAATTTACTCGCAGGGCTCTAATTGTATGACTAACCTGACCAGACATCCCGCTTTAGGCACGATTATCCCGCTTTTCTGAGGTTGATCCCGCCTTGAATTTTTATCTCGCTTTATCCCGCTTTTTAGAGTTTTGAAATTTCTTATCTCTTAATATATTTTTATTAATATGTAACTGATAAAAATTTATTCCAAATATTTTTTAGTGTAGTTATTGTTTATTTTTTTTGGATCTGGCAGCTCCTCAAATGAAAAAAATAAAAATACAAACGTACACACTCAAAGATCCTTTTGTTACAGTGCTTTATATGTGCAGACATTCTGCTGCTTTAGGAATTTATTACCAAAAGGGCTTATTAGGAGAATAACAACTGACATTCACCAAACTGTCAATAATAAAATAAAAAGTTCTTGCTTATTTTTTTATAAAGAGTTTGACACATTGGTGTAGTCAGTTGATGATAATATGGACTAACAAGGCCACTTGCTATCATTCGCCTTAAGTTTTTGTACATTGTTTTGTCTTTTTACATAAAAAACTATACTTTAAAGCAAAATGCCGAAGAAAAAGCTTTTGTGCTGTTTTAATGTTAAAATCAAGGAAAAATATAGTTTTTTAAAAGCAAATATTGGGGAATCGATTCTTTTGAGATAAAAACTGTGTTTCCTAAGTACATACGAGTAGTAGGGAACTGTTCATCCGGCCGCAATTAAAATTTTGAAATTTTAAAATTTTAATTACCCAAATTTTAAAATTCTTGGAAATTTGTGAAATTTGATACCTTGAGTTTTCGGCGGCACGCTTTGATGTTTTTTTGTTTACATTAGGATTTTTTTGTTTACATTAGGAGTTTTTTTGTTTACATTAACTTTGTGTGAACGGGTGATTTTTTTTTTGAGGTGGCATTAATTGTGTGAACGGGTGATTTTGTTTTTTGTGGGAATACGTTAAGTGGGTTCATAGGTTGGAGGTTTTTCTTTTTGTAATGCATGTATGTATATGCCGACGGGAAAATCATGAAAATTATTTTTCCTAGTACCAAAGGGAAAATCATGAAATGATTTTTCCTAATACTAATGGGGGTGAAATAGTGAAAATTAATTTTTCCTAATGCCGACGGCAATACATGATTATTTTTCCTAATGTCTACGGTAAAACATGAATATTATTTTTTTCAAATGCCGACGGCAAAACATGATTATTATTTTTTTCAAATGCCGACGGGAAAATGATTTTTCATAATTCCGACGAGAAAAACATAAAAGTTATTTCTAATGCTAATACAGGAGTTTAAGGCTGGCCGTGATTTGGGTGGGTGGAGCTGTTGTCGTAATACATAACCGAGGGAGTTTATGGATGTGTCTGTCTGTCTGTCTGTTTTGCGAGGCTGTGATTGGTCGGGGGAGCGTGGTGTAGTAGAGGTAGATGGATTGAGTGTATGTGTGTCTGTTGGAATTTGTGTGAGGGTGTGATTGACAGGGGGCGGGGTATAGTTGTGGTAGATCGACTGCGTGTATGCAGGTGTTGCTACTCTGTAGGAATTTAAGGCTTATAGCGATTTGGGGTAGGTGAGGGTGTTGTTGTACGAGTAATATGTATCCATGGAAATTTGTGGATGTGTCTGTCCGGGGGAATTTAAGCGAGGCTGGGTGTGTGGTGTAGTTGAGATTGATCGACTGCGTGTATGTATGTCTATATATTTGTAGGAGCTTAAGGCTGATCGTGATTTAAGAGAGGTGAGGATGGATGTTGTTGTAATATGTATACGTAGGAATCTGTATGTATGTATGTCTGTGAAAATTTAAGGCTGATCATGATTTAGGGTAAGTGAGGTTGGTGTAGTAATATGTCTGTGTGTATGTACATATGTTTGTAGGAGTTTAATGCTATTAGTGATTTGAGGATAGGTGAGGGTGTTGCCGTACGAGTGATATGTATGCGTGGGAATCTGTATGCATGTTCGTAGGAGTTTAAGGCTGATCATGATTTGTGTTGTTGTCAGTGTTGTTTGTAGGAATGACCGTGAGAATTTTTGTATGTATATCTGTAGGAATTTAAGGTTGGCCGTGTTTTGTGAGGGGTGGTGTGTTGTTGAAATAATATGAATTTTTCTTATATGAAATCTGGTATATGTGTGTGTGTGCGTATGATTTTCTCACGCTAGTAGTTTTATGTACGTAGAAATAAATTGTATTCAATATCGAGATTTGGTTCTATAAAATATTTTCATATATCTGATACATATACATATACATAAGTATATTTTCATACTCAAGGTTGCTGGGTATTTTGTCATGCTTAAAATTGTCCAGCTTTAAAGTCTGCCTGCGAGAAATTTGTTTATATTACAGATTTTGTTTATTTAACTACGTCCGGCTTCTTTCGCTGAACTTCTTTTCATACGATCATGGGAATTTATAGTTTCTCTGTCCATAATAAGGTCGTTTAGCTTGAGCATGTGCTCCGACTGAATGGTTTGCGTTGTTCATATATTTTTGTGATGTAGATATGTAAGTGTCATTGTCAAGATCTAATAAATATTTGAGTAGTGATAAGAAATTTGATATTATGTGTACATACATACATAAAATCAATTTGTAGATATTTATGTATGTATGTATGTATGTCATGTGCGGTCTTTTGTTGATGTTGTAAATATTCGCCTGGTCTTTTGTGTATAGATGTCAAATATCTTCATAGTTTTTTTTTTTTTTTTTTTTTTTTATTTAAAATTAAAAAACGTTTATTTTATTTTTATCTGTATTTACTTCAAAGTTTGTGAGGATTTTCTGTTTTAAGTAAAACTGAATTCCTTAAGATACATACTTTAGAATAATAGTAACTATAATAGTAATATTTCCTATATTTAATTTACATTTGTTTAAAGTTGATGCAGTTTATCTTCATTCTTAGAAATATTTTGATATAAAATTTTTTCCAGCCGTAGGCTTTTTTCATCACCTTTTACATTTATTTTAGATCATCTTGCATTGCCTTTTATACATTTATAAACATTTTTAAATGAAACTGATCCAGCAGTCCAGCTTATGTAACGATAGTTTTTTTTTTGTTAGCCAGCTTGCTTCTTTTTTTTATTTTTTTTTATTGATTATTGAGTTTTATAATGAAATTATTATATTCATAATTGTTGAAAACAATCGCTACTTCTTTTGAGATGAAATCAGTTGAATTACTTTTGAAACCTTGTACATCTATAAAAATTATGTTGTTTTCCATATTACTCAATTTATAAGACTTTTAGAATTTGACCTTTGATGGGTATATATTCTAGTATATGATCATGAATAAGAATACAGTAAGCTGATTTCTTTGCTTACTATTTCAAATTAAAATTTTATTCAATTGATGAAACACATGAGATTCTTTCATATACTACCTTTGCTGGAATCTTAGATACATAGAATAACTATATAGAATTGCATTACGTTTATTTATAAATTTTATTTTAAGATCAGCATCATATGGATATGAGACTGAACTTAAATGTACTTTTAAATTATTTAATTCATAATGAACAATTTTATTTTCTTTTTGACTAGCGATCAACAGAAAACGAAGTCGTTTTCTTACAATTTAGGTCTGACCTCTCAACTGCTCCTCTAGTATACAATATGACTTTGTATGTCAGTATTTCTCTCTACTCTTTGTCAGCGTTAGGGATAATTAAATTTTAAACTTTTTATTCTTCAGATTGTGTTACTTCATACTGATAATATTGTTACGTTTTTATTCTCTGTTAAAAACGCTTTTCCGTAGATTCGAAGATTTGCAATAAATAAAAGACCCCAGTGTACTAATTAGGGTTAAGAATGATACACTCTTTATTAATCAATAAATACCACTAATCTAAATTCAATTCAAGAGCTTAAATACAAACACAAAGTTTACTTCAATATTCACAACTGGTTACCACTACGCCTTCCACGCTGTTGTATATACACGTCTTAGACCACTGGCTGCGCTAGTGTTGACACAATTCTGCTTTCTCTGCTGCTCGTCACATACAAGACTCACTCTGCCGTCACTTCCTGTTGATACACCAATAACAACTCTATGGCAGACTCTCACAGTTGATACACTCTAGATCAAGACTCGCTGGCTTCACTTACACACCTTTATCAGCTTCCACTGCTCCCTTACTCTTCAGTCAAGGGTCTCCACAATAACCTCAAATCACGACAGACTCCAACTGTCACTATAGACTGTACTATAGTCTCTTCAATTTCCAACTCACGTATTGTAAAGCACAGACTCAAATATCAACTCACGTTGTATCACAAATCACGGACTGCGCACAACTTAATTGTCAACTCACTTGATTAACAACAGAATTCTTATTAGCAACTGAGCTCCTTCGCAACTGATTTATTCCCAACTAACTTTTGATCGCGACTGAACTCTTAATCACAACTGAACTGCTGTTGGATGCGTCAACCCCTTTTTATACTTCGCACAACAACCACTAGAATTTTCATGCAAAGTCTAGACCTAATCATCATTATCTTCAATGTTGTTTATAAAGCGCGTAATTAAGTTCTTGTGGTATCTATGTACATACGTGTGTATATGCATACATCATTAAGTGGTTGTTTACTTATTTCTACCTTTCGTTGGAATTGCCAGGCATGTATGTATGTATGCATGTAGCTATGTCTATCTTCACAACAAGCAGAAGCTTGTAGTTGTTGTTGGTTGTTTACGTTTAATCACGTATGTATGTACTAGGCATGCGTATATAGTTATTTGTTATAGTGCTTGCATGTATGTATGTACGTGTGTACGTTTACTTCTTCTGGATGTTTCTTTGTTATTATTCCAGATACTTCTTTAATTGCCCTGTAGGAATATTTTCGCACTATTAACCCTGTTGGAATTTATTTGCATAATGATGCATTAATCTTGTCGACGGCCATTTCCGTAACACTGCCGCCCACTTAAGCCTATTCGTCCCGAATAGGCACATCATCGCCTTTCTTTTTCTTCGTTTTCTATACGCCTTGTAGTTACGTTGGAGACGACTACCTCTTCCAGATTTGTTGGCTTTAGTTCTGGCTCTGCCTCGGCTTTCAACTGGGACTTGTATTACTATGCGCTGGAGATTAGTTTTTCGATATTTGCGGCCCCTGGTGGCACTGACTCTGCTTAGTATTTCCACTACAGCTTGCCTTGCCGTATGCTGGCGCTGAAACCTTCTTTGACATTTGCAACCCTTGGTACTGAATCTGCTTCGTATTTCCTCTACTGCTGGCCTTGTTTTACGCTTTAGATGACAACTTCTTCCAGATTTGTGGTATTTGGCTCTGACTCTATTTTGTCTCTCAACTAGAGCTTGCCTTGCCATTCTCTGGAGATGACTACTCCTTTCCCATTTGTGGCCTTTGGCTCCGACTCTACCTTGTCCCTTGACTAGAGCTTGCCTTACCATTCCACATTTATGGCCTTTGGCTCCGACTCTACCTTGTCCCTCGATTAGAGTTCGCCTTACCACACGCTTGAGATTCTGTACAGAAGTTGTCTTCTTCTTCCTTACTGCTTTTCTGCTGCGTACTTCGTATACTGGAGCAGTTTCTTTACCTTGAACAAATGAGACCATTTCACACATAGCTAGTTCCACTGTGTCACAGACCTCATGTCCATCTTCTAAGTCACGAGCTTCTTTTACTTCGCTGGAAACTTCTGGCAAATTTTGCTCACGTCCAACTTGTCGACACTGACCACTGTTGATTTCATCTTCAGCTTTCTGTTTTTCGTCAGCGCCTTCCTCTGTGCCAGAAATGTCTTCGTTGACACTGTTTCTCAAGTCAAAAATCTCTTCGTCCGATTTACTGACTTGCATTTCTGCACCATCTGTCCGTCTGTTTACGGCTTCAGCAATTTCCTGGGGTTTCTCATAGATTGCTTCAGACGATTCTTGAACGTTCACCATAATCTTCGCCTTCCATTTGTCAAGTGTGTCATTTGTGGCCTTAACTTCAGCTAGAACTCTCTCGTTGTTGGCCTTAGAAGTTTCATTGGTTGCTCGAGAGGTTTCTTTTATTTCGTTCATCAAAGCAGCTAACATTGCGCCGATGTCTGTACTGATTGAAGTGCTAATAGAAGGAGTGGATGCTTCCATCTCATATTTTTCTTTTTCATCGAACTCATAACTTTCTATGTCGATGTTGCGTCGCTGGAACTCGTCTATTAACCTTTTTTGAAGTTCTGCCTTATTACCTGTTGTCGGCAAGTCACACTTACTCAATTCCTTTTTGAGTTGCTCCACCTTAAGCTCTTGATATTTCATTTTCCTCAAAACCAATTGCTGCTACGTTTAACCTTTTCAAACGTATGTGGTTTTATTCACGTTTAACCTTTTCAAACGTGTGAGGTTGTGCTTTTCGTATCACTCTTACTTTACGTTTAACCTTTTTTAAACGTGCCGCTTTTATTTGCAAATCCCACTTCTGACACCAAATGTTACGTTTTTATTCTCTGTTAAAAACGCTTTTCCGTAGATTCGAAGATTTGCAATAAATAAAAGACCCCAGTGTACTAATTAGGGTTAAGAATGATACACTCTTTATTAATCAATAAATACCACTAATCTAAGGCCCAATTCATACGAGGATTTAAAAATCTTGTTTTATTTTTAATTCTCTTTAAAAGTTGCTTCCAGAAACCTTGTACATTCAGACGATGATTTTTTCCATGTTTCTAGGTTTGATTTTTTTTTGCCTTCAAAAATGGTATCAGTGTTGCCAGTAGATTTTAAAAAATCCATTTCCCCTACATGTTAAAAAAATGTTCAAATACGAAAATCTACAAATTTCATTAATTTTAATTTAAAAAAAGATTAATTAAAAACATTTAAGTCCTGATTTTGACATACATATGTAGTTCTTGTGTATTAAAATATTTAAAGTGACTACTTCTGCGTTCGAAATTAATGCATACTTCTCTACAGATTTTCAGAAATTATCTTATATATAATACAAATTTAACATAAAGCTGCATTTGAGATTTCTCCATTAATGGAGTTTATTAAGATTTAAGATAGATAGATGTAAGTGTAATTTCTTTAATTATTAAATCATTGTTTAATTGATGCCCATATATTCTATTTCCTGAGGAGCCTGCCATTAGATAAAAGTCTGTGTAATTTCGAGCAAAAACAAATTTTGAAATGGCTTATGAGCAAAAATATATTTTAATTATAGTTCTTTTTTTATTTATATACAAAAAAATGCAATCTTAGTATAAAAAATACCTACGTTTTGTCAAAGTATTATTAATACCTATAAATAAAGAAACGTTTTGGCCAAAATAAAATATTTGTCCGATATTCCCTATACTCCTATATTAGCGACAAAATAACCTACAGGTAACACTGTTTTCTATTATAAAAAGCTGTTGTCGCATTGAATGAAAAAATAAAATAAAGCAACATACCAAAAATTAAAATATGTGTAAAGAAAATTTGAAAAAAAAACTCGGAAAACGGAAAATGTGATTTTTTTTCTACCCCCTTTGCTTTTCTATACCGTTCGCCTACAAACTACAAAAATCGTGTTTTAAAAAATCATTGAAAAATCAACGTGTGAATTAGGTGTAAATTCAATTCAAGAGCTTAAATACAAACACAAAGTTTACTTCAATATTCACAACTGGTTACCACTACGCCTTCCACGCTGTTGTATATACACGTCTTAGACCACTGGCTGCGCTAGTGTTGACACAATTCTGCTTTCTCTGCTGCTCGTCACATACAAGACTCACTCTGCCGTCACTTCCTGTTGATACACCAATAACAACTCTATGGCAGATTCTCACAGTTGATACACTCTAGATCAAGACTCGCTGGCTTCACTTACACACCTTTATCAGCTTCCACTGCTCCCTTACTCTTCAGTCAAGGGTCTCCACAATAACCTCAAATCACGACAGACTCCAACTGTCACTATAGACTGTACTATAGTCTCTTCAATTTCCAACTCACGTATTGTAAAGCACAGACTCAAATATCAACTCACGTTGTATCACAAATCACGGACTGCGCACAACTTAATTGTCAACTCACTTGATTAACAACAGAATTCTTATTAGCAACTGAGCTCCTTCGCAACTGATTTATTCCCAACTAACTTTTGATCGCGACTGAACTCTTAATCACAACTGAACTGCTGTTGGATGCGTCAACCCCTTTTTATACTTCGCACAACAACCACTAGAATTTTCATGCAAAGTCTAGACCTAATCATCATTATCTTCAATGTTGTTTATAAAGCGCGTAATTAAGTTCTTGTGGTATCTATGTACATACGTGTGTATATGCATACATCATTAAGTGGTTGTTTACTTATTTCTACCTTTCGTTGGAATTGCCAGGCATGTATGTATGTATGCATGTAGCTATGTCTATCTTCACAACAAGCAGAAGCTTGTAGTTGTTGTTGGTTGTTTACGTTTAATCACGTATGTATGTACTAGGCATGCGTATATAGTTATTTGTTATAGTGCTTGCATGTATGTATGTACGTGTGTACGTTTACTTCTTCTGGATGTTTCTTTGTTATTATTCCAGATACTTCTTTAATTGCCCTGTAGGAATATTTTCGCACTATTAACCCTGTTGGAATTTATTTGCATAATGATGCATTAATCTTGTCGACGGCCATTTCCGTAACAATATGTTTACATTAATAAGGTACGAGTGTATGTTTATTTTATGAAAGGTGAGCGCCTATGGTTTTTATTTGATGTTCTGGATGAAGTGATTTTTTTCTCATTTTATTAAAGTTTAGCGTATTGCATATATATTTCTAATATATTTAAGTAAGCTTTTTGTATCTGTCAGACAGAGTGAACGTATCAGTTGGTCAGTCAGTCTCTCTTTTTATTTTATTAATTTTTTCTTCTAATGTGTCACTACTATTTTTTCAGATTTTACTTCTTGAAATAGAAAATATTTATATAATTTTAAAAGTATTAATATATACATACATATAGATAAATATATGTATGTACGTAGAAATTAGTTCATATACAAAGAAATACATTTTTAATAATCAACTATTCTAGAAAATCGATCTAAAATAACACATTTACCTCCATCATCAGTTCACCGTCAGTGTTTTCATAAAGTGTTAGAAACATTGGAATATCAAGTTTTGGGAGAATTTTTACTTCAAGTGTTTCTATATAAGATTTAGTGTTTGACCCCTTGACGTTATTGTGGTTAACGTAGGCTGCGTTGTATCGCATTCAGATGTAATCATTTCTCACTTAGAAAAGGTCCTCATCATCATCAATCATACCTGTATACAATTCATTCATGAGTTGAGTTGATCCAGATACAATTGCTGTCTACAAATTAATGATTAGAAAATAGCTTTCTCATCACCTTCTAACAAGTTTAATATTTTGCTAGCATGCATGCTTTAGCATGCTTCTATCGATAGTGACGCGAGAGTCCGACATTTAGTGCTGTTTTAATTAAAAATCTATACTATTAGAGTTACAGATTCAATCCTTTGAATTTTTAACAAAGTAGATACATATCTATTTCATTTGCCACAAAGTCTTAAAATTTCTTTCCTTATAAAAGTATGACGTGAGGAATTTTTTTACATTATACATGCTTCGGCATGCTTCCATTATTTTTTTCAATAAATTTAGTTCATACTCATACAGATACAGATATAAAGTAAGATCTGTTTACATTACATTTTACAATTTATGCATGCTTCAGCATGATTCGAGCTGAAGTCTGTATTTATTTAGTAAGTTTGTTTGATACCCATTCATACACTGTACATTCTTAAAGATTGGATATCAAAGTCCAATTTCCTTAGTTTATCTAGAAATGAACAGAGTGAATATATATTATATTAACCCATATTCACAATATAAAACTGTGTGTGTTAGATTTTTCGAAATCGAAAATGTAGAACTTTTACTATAAAAAGTGATAATATGATGTGTTGCTGAATATTTCACTGTGCAATAGTTCATTTTGAACTCTTAAGTTTCCACAATATTTCATACAGACCATCAAGTTTAGAGAATTCCAGTACATTAAGCTAATTATCTTCCCTGAGACCTAACATTCCTAATCAATCCTTCAAAAAAAACCAACACAAACTAGATTTTTCCTTTTTAATTTTATTTATATTTTCATTAAATTTCAACATTTTGTACATCTTCAAATTACTGTATACTGTATTTTGCACCTTTTTCTCAGTCGTAGAGTTAACTTTAATCACAAATATTTTAATTTTCCGGTTAAATGAACTTTTCTATTGTAGGCATTAAGTAAATCTTTATGTATATCAATCCACTTATATGAATCATTAATGCTAAATTCTTAGCACATAATTCCTTTTAATGATCTATTAAATCAATCTACTATTGATGCTTTCATATTAAGTAATTTTTAATCCTCTATTTATGCATGAATTTTGCAGTGTTTATTAAAAAATTCTTTACCATCATCTATTTGTAAGTTTTTTGGTACTCATACCATTTCAAAAAAATTTTCCATTGCCTTGGTTTTTTCGAGTGCAGTTTTTATATTCAACAATACTCACCATATAAACTTTGAGAATGTGTCAGTTACAGTCTACAAAAATTAATAATTTCTATTTACTCTAGAATTGCTATCCACTTCACATAAATCAGCTCCATAAAAGATCATCTACTTATTCCATTCATTACACCACTACAATACACAAACAATTTTCGAAATTTATTATGAAGTTCGTTTACTAAATTTCTTTTTAAAGACATTGAGTTGTTTTACAGTTTTTTGGAGAGTGTTGTGATCTACTTGATATACTTTTAGCTATTTATACTAAAATGTAGTTAATTTTCCAGTCTATAAATTCTATGGTTCAGCTGTTCAATTTGTTTGTCAAAAAGATGATTTAATTTTTAGAATATCTTTTTCAATTTTATACCTATCTTCTATCGTTAATTTTATTTCACACTCCACTCCATCAATTTGCATTTGAATATATCCTTGAATTATATTAATGCCTTAAGCTTTATTATTAATTCATCCTTTAGTTTCTAGATTTGAGTTTCCAGAAACAATTTACTGATAACATTATTCTCCGTCAGTGAATGATGATGATTCTCTATGTATGCATTGGTAGAAATTATATATTTTATTTAGTTTTCAAAATCAAATTTGTCATAGTATTTTCACGTTTTATCAATCACTAAAGAAAATAAACCCACTGTTAAACCCCTTATTTGACCATCAACTTGTATTTTATCTTTATTCAGTTTTAGATTTCAATCACCAAATTTCCTTTCATTATTGAAATCTTTAGGTGAGCCATAGTTTGTATCTAATTCATTTCTTCCTTCCAAGACTAATAACTCACTATAAGTATCTACGCGTTTGGAAGGCTGTGAGTAAAAATCATCTTCTTCTTCATCATCATAATCATTCTCAGTATTAACATCATTAAATAAGATGGCATTATCAAATATTGTTCCTTTTGAAAGTTTCTTCAACTTGTCTCTATATCGACTGATGGTTTCTGAGGCTTTAATACTTATATTATTTTCAGGTTCTATATTGTTTTTACTTTGTTCTTTCTTGTGTATTCCTTCAATATTTTTAGAACTATTTATGAATTCTTTGAGAGGTTCTGTTATAGGATCAAATATATCTCTTAGTTGTTCACGTGTATCTATTTCACCATTTTTTATACTACGAAGCTTTTTCTTCAAGACGCTTCTTATCAACACCAACTGTTTTAAAATTTTGTCATCCATATTTAATAAATAAAAGGTATCAGCTATTAGATCAGGTATCAGCTATTAGATCAGCTTATCAGGACCTGGTCTGGTTTTCAGATCAGCTTATCAGGACCTGGTCTGGTTTTCAGATCAGCTTATTAGGACCTGATCTGATTTTCAGATCAGCTTATCAGAACCTGATCTGGTTTTCAGATCAGCTTATCAGAACCTGATCTGGTTTTCAGATCAGCTTATCAGGACCTGATCTGATTTTCAGATCAGCTTATCAAAACCTGATCTGGTTTTCAGATCAGCTTATCAGAACCTGATCTGGTTTTCAGATCAGCTTATCAGAACCTGATCTGGTTTTCAGATCAGCTTATCAGGACCTGATCTGGTTTTCAGATCAGCTTATCAGGACCTGATCTGGTTTTCAGATCAGCTTATCAGGAGCTGGTCTGGTTTTAAGATCAGCTTATTAGGAGCTGGTCTGGTTCTACGATCAGCTTATCAGGAGCTGGTCTAGTTTTCAGATCAGGTTATCAGGTATCAGATCAGGTTATCTGATTCAGATTGAGTTATCAGCTTACAAGTAGCTGGACATTTATAACATTTAGATGAATGAAGTTTAAGGTCAGATAAAATGTTAAAAACTATACTGTTATGTAGTCAAATTATTTTCTAAGACGATCATCACTTAATTCAGTATCTTTGCTTATAATCAAAATTCCATATTTTTAATTTCAGCATGATTTATATTTTTCTCATCTTACTTAAACATTCTAACTACATTATGATTATTTCCTATCAAATATTTGGTGATTCTAGTATAAGTTTGACATTAGTAGAATGCATCAACATTCTTATCTTACCCCATACAAAAATATGCTTCTCACACACAACATAGTTAAATATCGTATTGGTATTACTTCTAGCTTTCTTAAAAGAAATAACAGATTCATTATCTGTAAATGTGTAATACCCATAACTTTCATTAATGAAATTAATTTCTACAGGTATTTATATTTAGGTTGTTAGAGAGATTTTGAGTTTAAATATGAAGATGTTTTCAAGTTTTAGTCCATTAGAACTGTCTAGCCAACCAATCATAATATTATTATTTTTTTATTTATTTTTTATTTATTTATTTATTTATTTTTTATTTATTTTTTTTTTACCAACTATTCTTGCACGAATAGAAATTGATAGAGAGGAACTACGATTTTTTTTGAGCTAACGTTTGATGACTCATCAATATTTCGTACCATCCTATATTTAGGTTGTTTTACTAACCGCTTTTGTGTAATTAAATACATTTTATAAATATTATCTCTTATTATAAAAAAATAAAATAATACAGCTATTCGATTTCAGAAAATATTTTCTAAAATCGTGTAGCTGCATTATTTTATTTTTTTTTATAATAACAGATAATGCTCCATACTCACAATCAAAACATCATAAAAATATCATTAGTTTTGAGTATGAGTATTCGGCAATATTTATAAAATGTATTTAGTTACACAAAAGCGGTTAGTAAAACAACATAAATATACCTTGGTATGAAATTTTGATGATTCATCAATATTTCGTACCATCCTATTTTTAGGTTGTTTTGACTATGAGTATGTACCAATATTTATGAAATGTATTTCATAAATATTATCTCTTATTATAGAAAAAAAAAAATGTAGCTCTACGATATCGGAAAATATTTTCTGATATCATATGGCTATATTATTTTATTTTTCCTATAATAAGAGATAATGGTTCCTACTCATAGTCAAAACAAAGTATATTTTAAGAGTTTAAAACCAGTATTGTCATACAAAATACTGATTTTAAACTGTTAAAATATACTTTGTTTTACTAACCACATTTTTTGTAACTAAATGCATTTCATAAATATTGCCGAATACTCCTACTCAAAACTAATGATATTTTTATGATGTTTTGATTGTGAGTATGGAGCATTATCTGTTATTATAAAAAAAATAAAATAATGCAGCTACACGATTTTAGAAAATATTTTCTGAAATCGAATAGCTGTATTATTTTATTTTTTTATAGTAAGAGATAATATTTATAAAATGTATTTAGTTACACAAAAGCGGTTAGTAAAACAACCTAAATATAGGATGGTACGAAATATTGATGAGTCATCAAACGTTAGCTCAAAAAAAATCGTAGTTCCTCTCTATCAATTTCTATTCGTGCAAGAATAGTTGGTAAAAAAAAATAAATAAATAAATAAATAAAAAATAAATAAAAAAATAATAATATTATGATTGGTTGGCTAGACAGTTCTAATGGACTAAAACTTGAAAACATCTTCATATTTAAACTCAAAATCTCTCTAACAACCTAAATATAAATACCTGTAGAAATTAATTTCATTAATGAAAGTTATGGGTATTACACATTTACAGATAATGAATCTGTTATTTCTTTTAAGAAAGCTAGAAGTAATACCAATACGATATTTAACTATGTTGTGTGTGAGAAGCATATTTTTGTATGGGGTAAGATAAGAATGTTGATGCATTCTACTAATGTCAAACTTATACTAGAATCACCAAATATTTGATAGGAAATAATCATAATGTAGTTAGAATGTTTAAGTAAGATGAGAAAAATATAAATCATGCTGAAATTAAAAATATGGAATTTTGATTATAAGCAAAGATACTGAATTAAGTGATGATCGTCTTAGAAAATAATTTGACTACATAACAGTATAGTTTTTAACATTTTATCTGACCTTAAACTTCATTCATCTAAATGTTATAAATGTCCAGCTACTTGTAAGCTGATAACTCAATCTGAATCAGATAACCTGATCTGATACCTGATAACCTGATCTGAAAACTAGACCAGCTCCTGATAAGCTGATCGTAGAACCAGACCAGCTCCTAATAAGCTGATCTTAAAACCAGACCAGCTCCTGATAAGCTGATCTGAAAACCAGATCAGGTCCTGATAAGCTGATCTGAAAACCAGATCAGGTCCTGATAAGCTGATCTGAAAACCAGATCAGGTTCTGATAAGCTGATCTGAAAACCAGATCAGGTTCTGATAAGCTGATCTGAAAACCAGATCAGGTTTTGATAAGCTGATCTGAAAATCAGATCAGGTCCTGATAAGCTGATCTGAAAACCAGATCAGGTTCTGATAAGCTGATCTGAAAACCAGATCAGGTTCTGATAAGCTGATCTGAAAATCAGGTCCTGATAAGCTGATCTGAAAACCAGACCAGGTCCTGATAAGCTGATCTGAAAACCAGACCAGGTCCTGATAAGCTGATCTAATAGCTGATACCTGATCTAATAGCTGATACCTTTTATTTATTAAATATGGATGACAAAATTTTAAAACAGTTGGTGTTGATAAGAAGCGTCTTGAAGAAAAAGCTTCGTAGTATAAAAAATGGTGAAATAGATACACGTGAACAACTAAGAGATATATTTGATCCTATAACAGAACCTCTCAAAGAATTCATAAATAATTCTAAAAATATTGAAGGAATACACAAGAAAGAACAAAGTAAAAACAATATAGAACCTGAAAATAATATAAGTATTAAAGCCTCAGAAACCATCAGTCGATATAGAGACAAGTTGAAGAAACTTTCAAAAGGAACAATATTTGATAATGCCATCTTATTTAATGATGTTAATACTGAGAATGATTATGATGATGAAGAAGAAGATGATTTTTACTCACAGCCTTCCAAACGCGTAGATACTTATAGTGAGTTATTAGTCTTGGAAGGAAGAAATGAATTAGATACAAACTATGGCTCACCTAAAGATTTCAATAATGAAAGGAAATTTGGTGATTGAAATCTAAAACTGAATAAAGATAAAATACAAGTTGATGGTCAAATAAGGGGTTTAACAGTGGGTTTATTTTCTTTAGTGATTGATAAAACGTGAAAATACTATGACAAATTTGATTTTGAAAACTAAATAAAATATATAATTTCTACCAATGCATACATAGAGAATCATCATCATTCACTGACGGAGAATAATGTTATCAGTAAATTGTTTCTGGAAACTCAAATCTAGAAACTAAAGGATGAATTAATAATAAAGCTTAAGGCATTAATATAATTCAAGGATATATTCAAATGCAAATTGATGGAGTGGAGTGTGAAATAAAATTAACGATAGAAGATAGGTATAAAATTGAAAAAGATATTCTAAAAATTAAATCATCTTTTTGACAAACAAATTGAACAGCTGAACCATAGAATTTATAGACTGGAAAATTAACTACATTTTAGTATAAATAGCTAAAAGTATATCAAGTAGATCACAACACTCTCCAAAAAAAATGTAAAACAACTCAATGTCTTTAAAAAGAAATTTAGTAAACGAACTTCATAATAAATTTCGAAAATTGTTTGTGTATTGTATTGGTGTAATGAATGGAATAAGTAGATGATCTTTTATGGAGCTGATTTATGTGAAGTGGATAGCAATTCTAGAGTAAATAGAAATTATTAATTTTTGTAGACTGTAACTGACACATTCTCAAAGTTTATATGGTGAGTATTGTTGAATATAAAAACTGCACTCGAAAAAACCAAGGCAATGGAAAATTTTTTTGAAATGGTATGAGTACCAAAAAACTTACAAATAGATGATGGTAAAGAATTTTTTAATAAACACTGCAAAATTCATGCATAAATAGAGGATTAAAAATTACTTAATATGAAAGCATCAATAGTAGATTGATTTAATAGATCATTAAAAGGAATTATGTGCTAAGAATTTAGCATTAATGATTCATATAAGTGGATTGATATACATAAAGATTTACTTAATGCCTACAATAGAAAAGTTCATTTAACCGGAAAATTAAAATATTTGTGATTAAAGTTAACTCTACGACTGAGAAAAAGGTGCAAAATACAGTATACAGTAATTTGAAGATGTACAAAATGTTGAAATTTAATGAAAATATAAATAAAATTAAAAAGGAAAAATCTAGTTTGTGTTGGTTTTTTTTGAAGGATTGATTAGGAATGTTAGGTCTCAGGGAAGATAATTAGCTTAATGTACTGGAATTCTCTAAACTTGATGGTCTGTATGAAATATTGTGGAAACTTAAGAGTTCAAAATGAACTATTGCACAGTGAAATATTCAGCAACACATCATATTATCACTTTTTATAGTAAAAGTTCTACATTTTCGATTTCGAAAAATCTAACACACACAGTTTTATATTGTGAATATGGGTTAATATAATATGTATTCACTCTGTTCATTTCTAGATAAACTAAGGAAATTGGACTTTGATATCCAATCTTTAAGAATGTACAGTGTATGAATGGGTATCAAACAAACTTACTAAATAAATACAGACTTCAGCTCGAATCATGCTGAAGCATGCATAAATTGTAAAATGTAATGTAAACAGATCTTACTTTATATCTGTATCTGTATGAGTATGAACTAAATTTATTGAAAAAAATAATGGAAGCATGCCGAAGCATGTATAATGTAAAAAAATTCCTCACGTCATACTTTTATAAGGAAAGAAATTTTAAGACTTTGTGGCAAATGAAATAGATATGTATCTACTTTGTTAAAAATTCAAAGGATTGAATCTGTAACTCTAATAGTATAGATTTTTAATTAAAACAGCACTAAATGTCGGACTCTCGCGTCACTATCGATAGAAGCATGCTAAAGCATGCATGCTAGCAAAATATTAAACTTGTTAGAAGGTGATGAGAAAGCTATTTTCTAATCATTAATTTGTAGACAGCAATTGTATCTGGATCAACTCAACTCATGAATGAATTGTATACAGGTATGATTGATGATGATGAGGACCTTTTCTAAGTGAGAAATGATTACATCTGAATGCGATACAACGCAGCCTACGTTAACCACAATAACGTCAAGGGGTCAAACACTAAATCTTATATAGAAACACTTGAAGTAAAAATTCTCCCAAAACTTGATATTCCAATGTTTCTAACACTTTATGAAAACACTGACGGTGAACTGATGATGGAGGTAAATGTGTTATTTTAGATCGATTTTCTAGAATAGTTGATTATTAAAAATGTATTTCTTTGTATATGAACTAATTTCTACGTACATACATATATTTATCTATATGTATGTATATATTAATACTTTTAAAATTATATAAATATTTTCTATTTCAAGAAGTAAAATCTGAAAAAATAGTAGTGACACATTAGAAGAAAAAATTAATAAAATAAAAAGAGAGACTGACTGACCAACTGATACGTTCACTCTGTCTGACAGATACAAAAAGCTTACTTAAATATATTAGAAATATATATGCAATACGCTAAACTTTAATAAAATGAGAAAAAAATCACTTCATCCAGAACATCAAATAAAAGCCATAGGCGCTCACCTTTCATAAAATAAACATACACTCGTACCTTATTAATGTAAACATATTATCAGTATGAAGTAACACAATCTGGAGAATAAAAAGTTTAAAATTTAATTATCCCTAACGCTGACAAAGAGTAGAGAGAAATACTGACATACAAAGTCATATTGTATACTAGAGGAGCAGTTGAGAGGTCAGACCTAAATTGTAAGAAAACGACTTCGTTTTCTGTTGATCGCTAGTCAAAAAGAAAATAAAATTGTTCATTATGAATTAAATAATTTAAAAGTACATTTAAGTTCAGTCTCATATCCATATGATGCTGATCTTAAAATAAAATTTATAAATAAACGTAATGCAATTCTATATAGTTATTCTATGTATCTAAGATTCCAGCAAAGGTAGTATATGAAAGAATCTCATGTGTTTCATCAATTGAATAAAATTTTAATTTGAAATAGTAAGCAAAGAAATCAGCTTACTGTATTCTTATTCATGATCATATACTAGAATATATACCCATCAAAGGTCAAATTCTAAAAGTCTTATAAATTGAGTAATATGGAAAACAACATAATTTTTATAGATGTACAAGGTTTCAAAAGTAATTCAACTGATTTCATCTCAAAAGAAGTAGCGATTGTTTTCAACAATTATGAATATAATAATTTCATTATAAAACTCAATAATCAATAAAAAAAAATAAAAAAAAGAAGCAAGCTGGCTAACAAAAAAAAAAACTATCGTTACATAAGCTGGACTGCTGGATCAGTTTCATTTAAAAATGTTTATAAATGTATAAAAGGCAATGCAAGATGATCTAAAATAAATGTAAAAGGTGATGAAAAAAGCCTACGGCTGGAAAAAATTTTATATCAAAATATTTCTAAGAATGAAGATAAACTGCATCAACTTTAAACAAATGTAAATTAAATATAGGAAATATTACTATTATAGTTACTATTATTCTAAAGTATGTATCTTAAGGAATTCAGTTTTACTTAAAACAGAAAATCCTCACAAACTTTGAAGTAAATACAGATAAAAATAAAATAAACGTTTTTTAATTTTAAATAAAAAAAAAAAAAAAAAAAAAAAAACTATGAAGATATTTGACATCTATACACAAAAGACCAGGCGAATATTTACAACATCAACAAAAGACCGCACATGACATACATACATACATACATAAATATCTACAAATTGATTTTATGTATGTATGTACACATAATATCAAATTTCTTATCACTACTCAAATATTTATTAGATCTTGACAATGACACTTACATATCTACATCACAAAAATATATGAACAACGCAAACCATTCAGTCGGAGCACATGCTCAAGCTAAACGACCTTATTATGGACAGAGAAACTATAAATTCCCATGATCGTATGAAAAGAAGTTCAGCGAAAGAAGCCGGACGTAGTTAAATAAACAAAATCTGTAATATAAACAAATTTCTCGCAGGCAGACTTTAAAGCTGGACAATTTTAAGCATGACAAAATACCCAGCAACCTTGAGTATGAAAATATACTTATGTATATGTATATGTATCAGATATATGAAAATATTTTATAGAACCAAATCTCGATATTGAATACAATTTATTTCTACGTACATAAAACTACTAGCGTGAGAAAATCATACGCACACACACACATATACCAGATTTCATATAAGAAAAATTCATATTATTTCAACAACACACCACCCCTCACAAAACACGGCCAACCTTAAATTCCTACAGATATACATACAAAAATTCTCACGGTCATTCCTACAAACAACACTGACAACAACACAAATCATGATCAGCCTTAAACTCCTACGAACATGCATACAGATTCCCACGCATACATATCACTCGTACGGCAACACCCTCACCTATCCTCAAATCACTAATAGCATTAAACTCCTACAAACATATGTACATACACACAGACATATTACTACACCAACCTCACTTACCCTAAATCATGATCAGCCTTAAATTTTCACAGACATACATACATACAGATTCCTACGTATACATATTACAACAACATCCATCCTCACCTCTCTTAAATCACGATCAGCCTTAAGCTCCTACAAACATATAGACATACATACACGCAGTCGATCAATCTCAACTACACCACACACCCAGCCTCGCTTAAATTCCCCCGGACAGACACATCCACAAATTTCCATGGATACATATTACTCGTACAACAACACCCTCACCTACCCCAAATCGCTATAAGCCTTAAATTCCTACAGAGTAGCAACACCTGCATACACGCAGTCGATCTACCACAACTATACCCCGCCCCCTGTCAATCACACCCTCACACAAATTCCAACAGACACACATACACTCAATCCATCTACCTCTACTACACCACGCTCCCCCGACCAATCACAGCCTCGCAAAACAGACAGACAGACAGACAGACACATCCATAAACTCCCTCGGTTATGTATTACGACAACAGCTCCACCCACCCAAATCACGGCCAGCCTTAAACTCCTGTATTAGCATTAGAAATAACTTTTATGTTTTTCTCGTCGGAATTATGAAAAATCATTTTCCCGTCGGCATTTGAAAAAAATAATAATCATGTTTTGCCGTCGGCATTTGAAAAAAATAATATTCATGTTTTACCGTAGACATTAGGAAAAATAATCATGTATTGCCGTCGGCATTAGGAAAAATTAATTTTCACTATTTCACCCCCATTAGTATTAGGAAAAATCATTTCATGATTTTCCCTTTGGTACTAGGAAAAATAATTTTCATGATTTTCCCGTCGGCATATACATACATGCATTACAAAAAGAAAAACCTCCAACCTATGAACCCACTTAACGTATTCCCACAAAAAACAAAATCACCCGTTCACACAATTAATGCCACCTCAAAAAAAAAATCACCCGTTCACACAAAGTTAATGTAAACAAAAAAACTCCTAATGTAAACAAAAAAATCCTAATGTAAACAAAAAAACATCAAAGCGTGCCGCCGAAAACTCAAGGTATCAAATTTCACAAATTTCCAAGAATTTTAAAATTTGGGTAATTAAAATTTTAAAATTTCAAAATTTTAATTGCGGCCGGATGAACAGTTCCCTACTACTCATACGAAACTTTTTATGTGCGTATTACACATCCCGCTTTCAAATAGTTGTTTATTTAAAAATCCCGCTTTTTGGCCGTATTTTCGTCAAAATCCCGCTTTTTGTAAAAAGCTTCTGGTCACGTTACTAATAAACCATACTCCTCTTAGCGAACTTAGGACTACATATGTATCTGTTGAACTTGCAGAAAACAACTTATGTATGAATTCAAAATTTTTCAGTAGAACAAAAATACTGTTCAAGTGATCAGGTAAGCTTTTAGTGGCATATTCATAAAAAAAATTTTAGGCTTATTAAGTGCTTATTTGACGTATTCCTTTGGGAAATTTGTCAAATAAACCTGTAATAAACCTAAATTTTTTTTATGAATACGGCGGTTAATGTATGTGCCTACAAAAATGTGATCATTAGACGTAATTTATAGAATTTGATTAGAATTGTGTATACATTTCTTTTAATTTTTCGACAAGTTCAGCCGTGTTATCGTTGTCATAGTATTGACGAAATCGATTAAAAAATAGGCAATGCCTGGTATATGTAACAACCGTAATGGCTACTTGTTGGTAAATCGCAATTAAAAAAACGTTAATAGATATATTTAAAAAAACCATAATGTTTTTGCAGCTTATTTGTATAAAAGTGCATCTAAAATTTTCGTAAATAAACTTAAGCGATAGTGCTAAAAGTCCACAGATATGTACATTCGTTTTTATTTAGATTATAGAAAAACATTTATATTGAAAGCAAAAACAAGTTTTCATATTTAGTTATTGTTTTCAGTATAAATTCTCTAACATCAACTTAAAAATAGATGATTAAAATTCTTTCGATTTTTATTTCATACTAGTATTAAAATATTGTTAACTTTAAAGACAAATGTTTAATGATATATTATCAATATAAAAACTTTTAAAATGCATAAAATTTGTTATTAAAGTAATATTTATTAAACAAAATTATTTATTTTACCAAAAAATTTTAGATCCCGAAATCTCGATAAACCCGGAATCCCGAAAAATCCTGGGATCCCGAAAATCCCGCGATCCTGAAAATCCCGGGATTTTCGGGATCGGGATTTATAAATCCCGAATCCCGGGATTTCCAAAAATCGATCCCGATTGGCATCCCTAGTATATACATACATAGATACATACCCAGCAAAAAAGACATGCAAAAGAAATAGTTAAATGGCTTCTACTGAAAATTAAATTTAGGTCAGAAACAGCGTGACTATATTAGCTTATTTTGAGCTAAATTTAGCTTATTTGTTTCAGATTTAGCCTTAAAATTTTCATTTAGCTCTTAGCTTATTTTTTAGCTTTTTTTAAAAGCTCATTTAGCTTTTTTAGCCTTTTTTTTAGTCTAAATTGCGTGTTCTCTAAAAATATATTAAAAACATAAACAACTTATAAAAATTATAATTTTTTAGCATTGTAAAATAGTTTACAAAAAATACAAAATGTAAATTATACCACAATTTTATAACAGAAACGGAAAGAAGAAAAAAAGTAGATAATGGCAGAATGGTTAGAATTCCAATGGAAAAAGTTAAATTCATATTAGTGGCCAAAACACTTTTTGAGTTTTTTGGGTATAAAATTATTTGACTTGAGTTGAACGTTTATTCAGCGGCATCAATTAACTTAAAACAAAACCTGAAATAGCCTTAAGCCTGGATAACACTATGTACCGATTTTCGTCGGGCCACCTCAATAAAGTCATAAGTAATAAGCCAAAATGGCATTATTACTCAATTAATTCTGGAATAAGTCTATATGGGCTTATTACCAATGCAGTGTGGTGCAATTATGTCCTTGTATTTCAAGTAGTCGATAAATTAGAGCAAAATCTTTAATTATGACTTTATTTCACTGATCTGACGAAACTCGGTACATTGCGCAGATAGTGTGATCCATGCTTTACCTTAAATAGCATTAATTCACTTAAAAAGCTTTCGTATTTTAGTATAAATGTTTTTACATTTTTAAAAACTTTTTAAGATTATTTTGGGGAAGTTTTTGTTTTGTTCTTCATTAAATCTAAAATATAATAATTAATAAATAATTTCATTAAGCAAATATTCTATATGTATAATAAAAAAATATGTTTGTGTAATATTTAACGTTAGTTTAGCAATAAGAAACTATTGAAAAGTGATCAAAGAAGTGGAAACAAGTTTAGCTTTATTTTCTAGCCTAAAATGTAACTTTTTAGTTTATTTTAGCTTTTTTTCAAACGTGATTTAGCTTAATATTTTTTAAAATCTGGTCACACTGCGCATTTGCCTTTTTATTTGTAGTTGTAGCGTAGTTTCGTTTTTTCCATCCACAAAGTAGAGATGCTCTTTTATGTTATGTTAAGTCATAATTGTTTCAGAGAAATTATGTGAGCGTACAAATTGTTTGTGCTACAATTAGAATTATACGCAATTGCTAAAATTAAAGCTTGAATTAGACGTGACATAGCCATAACGCCATAGCCATAACCAAACCAAAATTCAATTGATTTCTATGATGAGAGTGAGAGTGAGAGAGACTCGCCATAACTCTCACCATAGAAACCAATTGAATTTTGGTTTGGTTATGGCTATGGCGTTATGGCTAAGTCACGTCTAATTCAAGCTTAAGACTATTTACATACATATGTATATTTTTTTTTTTTAGTACTTATTGTACTCAATAAAATAAAGATAATTTACGATTTTTATAGATATAAGAAACCGGTTAATCGGTTAACCGAAATTGAAAAAACTAGTATGGGCATATTTCATTAACATCATTTTCTTGCTAACTACCATTTTTTGTTACATTCAGAATTATAATATGAATAATGTATGTATTTCTTTAACCGTTTAGTCTCGTTGTACCTTCATAGTGAACAGACGTAATAGCGGAATTTTTTCTTACATACAAACTAAACAAAAAAAAATACAAAAAATATTCGTAGTACATATTGACTTTAATAAATAAGCTTTATTTGCTTTGCAAATATTTTTTACATATAGAAACAACAAAAACAAAAAAAAAACCGTAAACAAAAAAACATACAAAGTACCCTTGAGGAATACTCTTTATGAGTACCCCAAAGGAAAAAAATAGTGAAGTGAGTTCTAACGGCAGAAATGCCTATTTTACTGTGAGTTTTGATACTCATAATGATAACAATAAAAATAAAAAATCTGATAATAGACTTGCTGTGAGTTCTGAAGCTCTTAATAAGTATCAAAAATCTGATAATAGACTTTTTCTAACGGCAAAACCACAGTTTCGTCAGCGATCAACTTCGCTTTGTCCAATGCCAACTAGTGAATCGTTGACATTATTGCCTAGTACATCTGCATTTAACTCAGCGATATCACCCGCTTCGGGCTCGGGGTCATCACTTAACCAAGTTGTCACTGAAGATAAGAGTAGCCCAAAACCCAAGGTCCAAGTCGGAATGGACAGATATATCACAATTTTAAAGCGCGGGCGAAGCCCAAATTCATCAAAAATTTCATCGGTTCCCAAGATATCCAGGGATAACGATGTCGCAGCAGTTAACCGTCAAAATCGTTTTTCAATATTGCAAGCAAATAACGACCAACCCGCTGTTTCATCCAAAAAAACTTCCAAGCCACCACCAATATACCTGAGAGAAAAAAATTCGAACGCCCTTATTAAAAAATTAGTCTCGGCAGTTGGTGAGAACGCATTTCACGTTATTCCAATAAAACGTGGTAAAATTGATGAAACAAAAATTCAAATATACGAAGAAAAAGATTTCCGCAAAATTATTACTGATTTCGAAAAAAATAAAACTAATTTTTATACTTATCAGCTTAAAAGTGCTAAAGGTATGCAGGTCGTATTGAAGGGCATTGATGCTTATGTTAATCCCGACGAAATAAAAGATGCACTCATCATACAAGGATTTAAAGTAAAAAGTGTTACTAATATAATCAATAGAGAGAAGATCCCCCAGCCTCTATTTCGTGTTGAACTGGAGCTAAATGATATACAATTGAAAAAAAACGAGACACATCCAATTTATAGCCTAAAATACCTTTTATACCGAAAAATTACAGTTGAAGAGCCACATAAGCGTTCAGGTCCCGTACAGTGCCACAATTGCCAAGAATATGGTCACACAAAGGCTTACTGCAATTTACCTACAGTTTGTGTTATCTGCGGTGAATTGCACGGTACTGCTAGCTGCACGAAGCCAAAAGATCAAGCAGAAAAAAAATGCAGTAATTGTGGAGGTAACCACACCGCTAACTACAGAGGATGCCCTGTATATTCTTTTGTTAAACAGGCTATGGGTCAAAAACCTAAACTAGTTCCAGCTCAATCAGCAAACGCTTACTCCGCCACTCTTCCCCAAACTAGCCAACTAGTTACTTCACGTGTATCGTATGCCGATGCTGCTAAGACTAGTTCTATTCCCACACAAAATGTTCCACCGCCAAGTAATTCAACGAATGCAAACTCTAGCCTTAACTTTAGTCGTCTTGAAGCTACTATTGAGAATCTGGTGCTAACTATAAACAACTTTACAACAAATATGACTAGCATGATGCAAGAAATGCTAAGAATGCAGAATACTCTGCTTCAAGCATTAGTCAACAAACCATGAACACGTTAAAACTATGTTTCTGGAACGCAAACGGCATTCGCCAACATAAAAATGAACTTGAGCACTTCCTCACGGAAAAAAATATCGATATAATGTTGGTCTCAGAGACTCATTTGACTTCGAGAAGCCTTTTTAAAATTTCTGGCTACACCTTATATGATTCAAAGGACCCGAGAGGAAGAGCATGCGGTGGATCAGCAATTCTAATAAAGTCAAGACTCAAACATTATATTATTGACAACATTTGTGAGGAACATCTACAAGCAACGAATATTTGTGTTGAAAATTTTTGCACAAATATTGTGATATCATCAATTTACTCCCCTCCCAGATTCGGAATTACTGAGAATCAATACGAGGATTTCTATAGATCTCTTGGCCCTTGTTTCGTGGCAGCTGGCGACTATAATGCTAAGCATACGTTCTGGGGTTCGCGTCATATTACACCCAGAGGTCGAGCGTTGTTCAACACAATTTCAAAAATGGGCTTGGACGTCATTTCGAGTGGGAAGCCTACTTACTGGCCTACTGACATAAATAAAATTCCGGATGTTATAGATTTTGGCGTCATGAAAAACATTTCTAGGGAATTAGTTAACGTTGAAGCTTCTTTAGATCTCTCGTCCGATCACTCTCCCACGATTGTTACAATCTGTAGCCCACAGAGAAGTGATTTACCTCACTCGTATGTGAAGATGATCAGTAGTGTAAATTGGCTGCGATTCAAAAAATATCTTAGTAGTCATTGCACGGAAAACATTACGCTAAGAACACCCGAGGATATTGAAGCCAACATCGTCAACCTTAACGAAATGGTTACACAGGCTGCTGAGCATGCTACTACCTCCCATCCGCAGACTGGATTTAATAAAATTTATTCTACAGACATTGAACGTCTCGTACGTGAAAAAAAAGGGCTAGAAGGGAATGGCAACAGCACAGATCACCACAACTTAAAATCAGATTTAAAGAGTGCACTAAACGACTCCAAGAGTTACTTGCAATTGAAAAAACTGCATCTCTTAAAAATTATCTGGAAGGTCTTGATGTCACTCCAGCATCTAATTACTCCTTGTGGCGCGCTGCTAGAAAGCTGAAAACCCCCGTTGAGTTTAAACCACCTCTGCGCACATCTACCGGAGGTTGGGCGAGAAGCGATACTGAAAAAGCTAACATATTTGCAAATCATTTAAAATACGTATTTACCCCAAACACATGTACTGGTGTTTCTGATTTGCCGACTGTAGTTGCTCTACCCCCGCGACCCATAAAGTTTAAGATGCGCGATGTACAAAAACTAATTGCTGAACTTAATCCGAAGAAAGCTCCAGGTATTGATGGAATTAGCAACAAGATGCTGATGAACTTGCCTCATATTGCAATAAGAATCCTGCTATTTATTTTTAATGCCATTTTACGAATGCAGTATTTTCCATATAACTGGAAACTTGCCAAGATTAAAATGATTCCGAAGCCGGGTAAAGATCTTACCAAGGCTGAGTCATATAGGCCTATAAGCTTACTATCAACAGTTTCAAAACTTTTCGAAAGGCTGCTCATGACTAAATTGTCCACAATTTTAGCTGATAATGGGTGCATCCCGGACCATCAATTTGGCTTTAGAAGTCAGCATAGCACTATTGAGCAAACGCATAGATTGGTTCAAGTTATAAGGAGGACTTTTGAAGAAAAGAAGTATTGTTCTGCCCTTTTTATTGATGTTTCTCAGACATATTTTCCAATAAATATAGAACAACTTTTGGAAAGTTACATTGTTGATAGGAAGTTTACTGTTGTGGAAGGAGACTTCATGAGTGTGCCCGAATCTATATTTTCTGGTGTGCCTCAGGGTAGTATTCTGGGACCAGTCTTGTATTTAATATATACTTGTGATATGCCTGTGAGCAATAACATCCACACTTCTACATTTGCCGACGATACAGCCTGTATGAGTATGCACAAAAACCCTGATGAGGCATCCCGCAATCTCCAAGCACACATTACCCAGCTTGAAAGATGGTTGAACTTATGGAGAATTAAAGTAAATGAACAAAAGTGTGTTCATATAACATTTACCCTTAGAAAAGATACCTGTTCCCCCATTCGAATCAATAATCAAAATATTCCTCAACATTCTCAAGTGAAATACCTTGGCATACACCTTGATCGAAGGCTTACATGGCAACATCATATTGACGCTAAACTAATTCAAATGAAACTTAAGTTAACTCAAATACATTGGTTGATTGGCAGAGATTCAACACTCAGTCTAGACTGCAAACTTTTGATATACAAGTCGCTTTTAAAGCCAATATGGTGCTACGGAATTCAGCTATGGGGCACTGCTTCAGCTTCAAATGTGGATAGAATCCAACGACAGCAAAATAAAATTTTACGGTTAATAACATCGGCTCCATGGTACATCAAAAATTCAAATATACATCGTGATTTAAATATGCCACTAGTGACTGAAGAAATCGCAAAATACGCAGGTAAATATTTAACAAAACTCGAGTCACATCCTAATCCGCTTGCTCGTAATATCTTGAACTTTACTGGACATATCCGCCTAAAAAAGACGGACACAAGGGCTCTAATAGTCAGCACCCCAAATGATACTTCTTGAAAATATTTATTGTGCTTAATACGAAATTTATGTATTATTAATTACTATCACTAAGTTTATGTCCGATACTGGTCGGGCCTAATAATTATATATAGATTTAAGATTTGAATACTTATTGTTAGTTCATATTTTGAAGATACAATAAATAAATATATGTGTGTAAAAAAAAAAAAAAAAAAAAAAAAAAAAAAAACCGTTTAGTTTAATTATATTCTATTCTATTAACTTAATTATAAATAAAGTGATAAAAACAAGGAACTTTAGCCTGGAAAAAAATAGTTAGCTTTCTTTGCTCGAATGCAAACATTCAGTCGATAGTAATATCGATAGTGAAATTTGAACTATCGATAGATATAGATAGTGGAAAATATCGATAGTTTCCCAGCACTAATGCATAAGTAAATAGTCTTAGGACCAATATTATAACTTGACATTAGTTAAAGATAGAATTTTATTGGATGGATAAACACTTTTTCATTATTACAACTTCTCTTTAACCAAAAGTGAGCAATAAGTTAAAGGCAAGTTCACCCTACCTTTACCTTTTATCGTGAGGTTTACTCATTTGGAGCTGCCACATTTTCATAAGTTGCCACACTTTCTATTTTATACATTACAGGCAAATTTATTATAACAAAATATGACAGAAAGCAAAAACAATATAACACAAAACACATAATAACACAAAAAAAACAAAAGAATTGGGAAAAATGGTTTCATTATGTTTGTAATTTTGCAAATAAACAAAAGCAAGTTGCCACTAAGTGATTTTAACAATCAATATCCACAGGTTCCACAGAAAAGTTGCCATCAAACCAAAATTGTAGTATTTATTTTATCGGACAATTGTAATAATGGAAAAATTTTAAAGTCACTTTATAGTTCAGTTTTGCTAAACTTAGAATTTACTATCCGGAACTTTATCGTGAAGTCATAATAATGGCCCTTAATTTTAGCAACTGCGCATAATCCTAATTATAGCACAATCAATTCGTACGCACTCATGTTTACTCTTAAACGACTATGACTTAAAGCGATTCCAACATACAAGAGCATCTCTACTTTGTTTATGCAAAAAATTAAACTACTCTACAACTATAAATAAAAAGGCACATGCGCATTAAACTAATTGACTATCTCTCATACTTTCATTCTGAATATTTTTACACACAGAACACTAATATTTATTCAGTCAAAAAAATAATACAGTCATACGCAAAATATTTACTCATCACTCGCCATTGTATACAATCATTTGTGTACATAAAGTGGAATGGAAAATGTGAAGCTGTTTAAAAACGTGCTTTATGTGTGTGTGTAAATAAAATGGCTCTGCATTACTCATGTGTATTCGATTTAATATTCAGAATATTTTTATATTCACACAGTCTATACATTTTAGTTGTTGTCGTAGGTGCCGGGTAACTTAAAAAATGTGTATACATATAGTTGTTGCAAGGTGTATTTAAACAGGTGGCAGCGTTACTTCAGCTGATAATTTTTTGCTCTATGTGCTTTGTAGCTGAAGAATGTCAAAAACTTCGATTTTGTTTTGGTTTTGGTACAATTATTTTTGTGCTTTTGACATTCTTCGGTTCTTTACACAGCTATGGTTGCCGTATTTTTGTATAACAAATCCTTACGCAGTCACCTGTATAATTACACCATGAGTTGTTGGATGTTTATAGTTACACGTATTCGGTTTAAAATTAATGCATGTGTTTGCATTTTGAGTGTTTTTTATTTTTAGCTGCATGCATTCGTAGTTGTTTGACGGCCAACACTCAAAAATACTTAAACCGATACTTTTGTAATTTTCTGATACATACGTTTATTGGCATTGTTAGCGTGTAGTCGTGTAGGCATGTAGTGATAAAAATCATTTACTAAAAGAATGGCATAACTCAAAAAAAAACTAGTTTGCCCGAGAACGAGATTAAAGCTATAATAAAAACGAGGATAGTATTTTTACCGTGTATAAAAAAAAATATTAAGCAAACATTTAGACAGGAGTGGAAAAGAAACCGAAAATCGGGTGTTTGAATCAGTGACTTTTAAAGCTTCTTTGTCATTATACTTCTGAATGTAAAAATTCTTCAAGTTGGCAAAATTTTGCAAATTCTCTTAGATACATGTAGAAAAATTATGGTTCAAATGATAATTGTTAAACGCCTTTATTAGCGTTTATTGTCACTCAATTAGCTGTTTTTAGAGGTGTTTCAGTTGATATCTTGCAGGAAATGTCATTTTGGCACTGACGCCAATCACAATATGAGAGAATAGATATTTGACTACTTTGCATTAATTTAATTTTGTAAAGTTATTTCACGATCTTCAACTACAATTAAGAAACATTCATTGTACTCTATGACAAAGTTATTTAAAATCCAAATGTTTGTAATAACCGCAAACATATCTATGTAACTGTTTATAGAAGTCACTAAATATCGAGCCCATATCTAAAATATGAAACATTTAGTGTCACTAATTTTAGGTTTTCAGATTCACAATCAATAACTAGAAAGGTTATCTTACCAAACGAGATATTTTTAATACACTTCAGTATTACGAATGATATGGCCCTTGTCATAAAACACCACCATTCAGGTATAGCTTGCATGTAATTGTCTCAAAATATATTTCATCTTATAAACGAATTGGTATTATCCTTAATCAAAGTTTGAGTGACAAATTTATCCCGTAAAGTCTGTTACACGTTATTGACTTTAGTTATAACTAGGAGGAAAACTAAAGTGATATTCGGAAAAAAGATAGTCTATATTTTTTCTTCAAAATATGTCAAATTGTTTAAGTAAAGTTCTCTGTTGAGATATATATTTTTAAAAATACTAATTAAAATCGAAACGGTTCAAACTCCCTTGATTTTATCTTTCCTCAGCAAAAAACCGAATGTTAATGACGCTACATTATTTGAAGTACTTCAAAAAATCTGTCAGTTTTTACCTACTGATATATGATTTTAGATTACTTTTTATGAATTCACATTCGTAAATTTTTCATTTTAACCGAATATTAAGGCCATTTCAGACTATAATACAAGTATTAATACTTTTGTTGAAAATGCAACTCTGACATGTTGAGTTGTTATTGTGTTTTGAAATTTTTTAAATAGAAATCAGATCAGGGAGGCATTTTCGTCAAAAGTATTAAAACTTGTATTATAGTCTGAGTGGCCCTTTAGTGACACTAAATGTACGTGTCTTATTGTGGTTTTCGAATTTCTACTTCGAATACGACATATAATTGTCTTAGATAAAAGTAAGTACAAGAGACGTTAAAAACAGTATTCGGTATAAGTATTTATATCTATATATATAAAATTCTCCTGTCACGGTGTTTGTAATTGAACTCCTCCCAAACGGGTCCACAGATTTTTATGAAATTTTATATATGTACTCGATTGGTCTGCGAATACGTTATAGGCTATTTTTAGTACCAGTAACTGGGATATGCCACGCTCACACGAAAAAAATATCTTATATCTTGCAACCAGAACAATTGAATGGCTTTTTTACAGATTCCCTATAAACTTCGTACCAACGATCACTTGGTCTGTGCAACTCCGGGAGTGTTTAAGGGTATTACTTCTTTTGAAACTAGTACCAGGAGGGCGCTAGGGCAGAAATTTCTGCCCCTCCGAAACATCCAAACCGATTGTAATGAAATTTGGAACACAGATAAATCTGCGTCTAAAAAGTCACATAGGTTATATATATAATTTTTAAACTATCACAAGGACGGCAATAAGGGGGAAATTTCTGTCCCTCCGAAACGTTCCAAGCGATTTAGATGAAATTTAGAACATAGACTGATCTTCGTCCAATAAGTCACATAGGATATGTACACATATGCTATGTACATAAAACTAGGACTGGGAGGGTGATAGAGGCAAATTTCTGCCCTCCGAAACGTTTAAACCGATATTAATAAAATTTAGAACATAGATAGATCTGCATCTAAAAACTTACATAGACTATGTACATTTTCAAAACAAGAACCAGGAAAGCGAAAGAGTTCATGCGGAATAGTTTCTCTAATTTTTTTACATTAGGGGGTGGGTGGTGGTAAATTGCCTGGTCTTGGGTTTTCCTTATGAAAGAAGTCTACAAAGTTTTTTTAATGTTTGAGGTGTGAGGAGGGGCCGAAGTGTGCCCATCAAAAAAAATAATTATCAAATTATTTTGTCGTATTTGGACCAATTCTTAAAATTCTATTTGCATATGGCAAAAGTCTATTAAATTTTAAATCGTGGGAGGCAGCAAAGTGCCCGCCACAAAAAATTTGTATCAAATATCATTTTTGGACAAATTTCAAAAATTTTAATGCCATATGGAAGAGGTTTGCTAATTTTTTGTTTGTTTGTAATTTGAGAGGTTTGTGGAAAATTCTCGCTCCGAAATTTCATTATCAAATATTTTTGGCATTTGTGGACCAATTTTCAAAACTCATTGTGCATATGGAAAAAGTATAAAATTTTTTTTTTGGAAATGGTGGCGGAAGGAAGAAGCAAATTTATTATCAAATAACTTCGCCATGTACGGACCAATTTTCAAATTGTTTTTTATATGGAAAATGTTCATTCCAAACTTTTTTTTGGAAATTTGGGTGGTGGGCGTTACAATATCCCCACCCCTGAAATTAATAATCAAATATTTTTGTCATCCAAAATTCTTTTTTCATATGGCAAAGTTCTTAAAATTTTTTTATTGAAATTGTTGGGGAAGGGAGGAAGCAAAGTGCCCTTCTTTAAAAAGTGAATACCAAATAACTTCATCATATGTGGACCAATTTACAAAATTCTTTTTTTATACGGAAGTCAACTAATTTTTTTTGGGAAATTGGGAAGGGTGTTGAAAATTGCCCGCAGCGATAATTGATTATTAAACACATAACTTCGTCATTTGACGACCAATTTTCAAAATGCTTTTTGCATATGGAAGAGGTCCAATAATTTTTTTTAAATAGGGGTGGCGACATATGCCCACAAAAAAATGTATTATCACATTTGCAGACCAATTTTCAAAGTTAGTTTTTACTTTGGAATGGAACCACTAACGAAAATTAAGTAGGGGGAGGGGAGGGGTAGTGAAGCACAACGGGTTAAGCTACTATATGTATATATATATATATATCTTTATATATATGTATATATATATATATATAGTATATGTAGCAAATATTTTATATATCAGCTACGTCCAAACACTCATACACTAATATTTGCATTTGAGGTAAACAGTCGAAGCTCTTAAATTTGTTATTGTGTGAAAGCACAAAAGGTTTTTCGTAAAAGTTTGCATACTGTGCATATGGCTTGGATGTAGCTGGTCTATATTAAAACAATTTTAAAAAATTATACCGCCTTAAAAAAGTAAAGTATTTTTAATTGCATACATAAATATATTAATACCAATACGACATACTAAACAAAGTCTAAAACCACCACCAAAATACGAATACAACGATAAAGATGTAGAGAAAAAATGGAAATACCAAAGTATATTACTTTGGTATTTCCATGATAGTAATAACTATACGAGCATGATACAATAATACAAGTAACCGCGAATCTACAACAAATGTAAAACAAATAAAACAACAGTAATTTGTATTGCTGTTTTGTGATGATAACTGTCAAAAAACCAAGAGAAAACAAGAGACATGTACTTGCGTTTTCTCTTGGCTTTGCAAAGCTTGTTTGTATTGTAAAACATGATTGCATGTTCTCTTGTATTTACAAAGCTTGTTTGCATTAGTACAGCTTTGGTAGCCACTATGCACGTGTATTGTTAAAACATAAACAACATTTGGCAGATCACATCACGAAACAAAGAAAACAGCTAGCGCTTCGAGGTTACCTGTATTAATGTCTCATGTATACGAGCATGAATATTGCTTGTAACTGAAATGACAACTTACGACCATCTTGGTGATTATTCTGGTGTTGCTGTTGTTGTAGTAACAAGTGTATAGGATCACCGCTGGATTTTTGGCGCTTACGTTTTAAATGCACAGGATCTAAAAAACAATAAAATATTTTTATTTCACATAGTTATTAAAACAAATACTCGGGAAAATGTTATTTTATAAATTATTAACAATTGTGTAACAAGGCACATTAAACTAACTACGAGTAGTAGCACCGTTGATCATTTTGTATTATTTCCAATACAATCTTGTCAAACTCTATATGTACAGGCATATATGTATATATATTTCTCTAACTCCCATTGGAGCATGGGGAGCCAAACTCAGTACCTAATAAATATACATATATATAGATATATATATACATATATATATATATATATATGTATTTATATATATACAGTACTGTGCAGAACAAAAGCAACAAAAACCCTATTTGACTTAAAATTTAAATATTTTAGACATTTGATTATTTCAAGCAGCTCTTTTAACAAACTTTTGTAGGCATTCATACTAGAAAACGAATTCGTATTTAAATTTTTTAATATTGATATTTCCTGAAAAATAAAATAACTAATATTCTCAAACCCATGTATCGAGATTGTGCAGAACAATAGCAACAAAATGGAAAATGACATAATTACCAAAAAACTCTTTGATATATCCCTATAATTCCAAAGTCCAACAAGCTTAACAGTATTTATTAGTCCTTATACTAAATATTAAAATGCATTTCTCAATGTTATTGGTGCTGCTTGATTTAGCAAGAATGGGGAAGAGTAGGTATTGCTGAACTTTCTAATATTTAAAAAATTAATTTAAAAACATTAAATAAGCGGCTGTTACTTATTTAAAAGTGTAATACAAATATATTTCTAGTTTGCTGATGGATAGGTCGGCATAATAATTACGTATTGAGCAGTTTTGGGTACCACCACGAAAAACGTCCGCAGCTTATCATAGGTAAATGCATTTCAAATAATCCAAAAGCTCGTTTTCTGTTCCTAGTGAGGTTATAATATCTCGAAATCTAAGTGTGCATTATGGTACAACTCGAAACCGTGCCAGAGAAGGCAATTGAAAAAGTTACATACTAAGAAAATACTATAGTTGACCAAGAGATAGATACTTAAAAAAAATCCAGGTAAATCTTGTATTTAGTTCATACAATTCTCGTGGTACCTTCATAGCGAACAGTCGAATAGCGGAATTTTACTTACTTACCAAACAAACAAAAATTATACAAAAAAAAAATATTAGTAGTACATATTATTCGTAATAGGTACATACATACTGTCTTTAATAAATAAGCTTTATGCTTTGCTAATATTTTTTACATAGTAAAAATAACAAAAACAAAAAAACCGCAAAAAAAAACTTAAACAAGTGATATTGAGGAATACCTCAAAGTCAAACAAACAATCATAAATAACAAAAACAAAAAATACCGAAAATAAAAAAAAACATAAACGAATAACCCTTGAGAAATTCTTTGTATGAATTCCTCAAATACAGAAAAACTTGAAGTGAGTTCTAACGGCAGAAATGCTTATTTTACTGTGAGTTCTGAAACTCTGAATGAAAAAAATATAAAAAATAAATCTGATGAAAATCTTTTGTTAACGGCAACGCCAATTTTTCGTCAGCGATCAACTTCGCTTTGTCCAATGCCAAATAGTAATGATGCATTAACATTACAGTTGCCCAGTACTTCTTCATTTAAGTCAGTAATATCATCCCCTTCAGGCTCGTGCTTATCACTTAACAAAGTTATCACTACAGATAACAGCGGCTCGAAACTCAAGGTACAAGTTGGAATGGACAGATACATTACAATTTTAAAGCGCGGGCAAAGCCCGAATTCTTCAAAAATCTCATCTGCTCCAAAAGTGTCTAGGGATAACAGCGCAGCCTCAACTAATCGCCAAAACCGCTTTAAAATTTTTCAAGATGACAACGACAAACCCGAGGTATCCTCGAACAAAACATCCAAGCCGCCACCAATCTATTTGAGACAAAAAAATTCAAATGCCCTTATTAAAAAATTAATTTCGGTCATTGGTGAGAATAAATTTCACATTGTTCCAATAAAACGTGGCAACATCGATGAAACTAAAATCCAAATTTATGACGAAAAAGATTTCCGCAAAATAGTTGCTGAATTTGAAAAAAGTAAAACAAGCTTCTACACATACCAGCTTATGAGCGCTAAAGGCATGCAGATCGTATTGAAGGACATATATTCTTATGTTGTCCCCGAAGAAATAAAAGATGCACTCGTCCTCCAGGGGTTCAAGGTAAAAAATGTGTCCAATATAATAAATAGAGAAAAGATTCCCCAACCCTTATTTCGTGTTGAACTTGAGCCTAATGATATAAAATTGAAAAAAAAAATGAGACGCATCCAATTTATAATTTAAAATACCTCTTGTACCGAAAAATCACAGTTGAAGAGCCACATAAGCGTTCAGGTCCTGTACAGTGCCATAATTGCCAAGAATATGGCCATACAAAAACATACTGCAATTTACCCTCTGTTTGTGTTGTGTGCGGCGAATTACACGGCACCGCTAGCTGCAACAAACCAAAAGATCAAAGTGATAAAAAATGCAGTAATTGTGGACGTAATCACACCGCTAACTACAGAGGTTGTCCTGTGTACTCTTTTGTAAAGAAGACTATGGTGCAAAACCCTAAATTAGCTCCAGCTCAATCAGCAAACGCTTACTCTGCCACTTTTCAGCAAATGAGCCAACCAGTTACTTCCCGTGTATCGTATGCAGATGCTGCTAAGGCTAGTTCTATTCCGACACAAAATGTTTCACCGCAAAATAATTCAACAAATACAAACTCAAACTTTAATTTTAATCGTCTTGAAGCCACTATTGAAAATCTTGTGCAAACTATAAACAATTTTACAACAAATATGACTAGCATGATGCAAGAAATGTTGCGAATGCAGAATACTCTGCTTCAAGCAATACTTAATAAGCCATGAACACGTTAACAATATGTTTCTGGAACGCAAACGGCATTCGCCAACATAAAAATGAACTTGAGCACTTCCTCACGGTAAAAAATATTGATATATTGTTAGTATCTGAGACTCATTTGACTTCGAGAAGTCTTTTTAAAATTTATGGCTACACTATATATGATACAAAGGACCCTAGAGGAAGATCAGCAATTCTAATAAAGTCAAGACTCAAGCACTATGTTCTTGATAACATTTGTGAAGAATACCTACAAGCAACAAATATTGGCATTGAAAGTTTTTGTTCAAATTTCGTTATATCATCAATTTACTCCCCTCCCAGATTTTCAATCACTGAGAATCAATATGAGGATTTCTACAAATCTCTTGGACCTTGTTTTGTAGCAGCTGGAGACTACAATGCGAAACATACGTTCTGGGGTTCGCGCCTTGTTACACCCAGAGGACGAGCATTGTTAAACACTATTTCAAAAATGGGCTTGGATGTCATTTCGAGTGGGGAGCCCACTTATTGGCCTACTGACATACAAAAAATTCCGGATGTTATAGATTTTGGCGTCATAAAAAATATCTCTAGGGATTTAATTCAAGTTCAAGCTTCTCTTGATCTCTCGTCCGATCACTCCCCGACGATCATCACAATTTGTAGCCCATTAAGAAGTAACTTACCTGACCCATATGTGAAGATGATCAATCGTGTAAATTGGCTGGGGTTCAAAAAATATCTCAGCAGTCATTGTACGGAAAACATTACGCTTAGAACACCCGATGATATTGAATCGAACATTGTCAATCTCAGCGAGAATATTAAGCAGGCTGCTGAACATGCCACTATCTCCCATCCGCAGATTGGGTTTAATAAAATTTATTCTACAGACATTGAACGTCTCGTACGTGAAAAAAGAAGGGCTAGAAGGGAATGGCAACAGCACAGATCACCACAAAATAAAATCAGATTTAAAGAGTGCACTAAACGACTCCAAGAGTTGCTTGAATCTGAAAAAATTGCATCTCTTAAAAATTATCTGGAGGGTCTTGATGTCACACCGGCGTCTAATTACTCTTTGTGGCGCGCTGCCAGAAAGCTTAAAACACCCGTTGAGTATAAGCCACCTCTACGCACATCTACCGGAGGTTGGGCAAGAAGCGATACTGAAAAAGGTAAAATATTTGCTGAGCACTTAAAATCCGTTTTTACGCCAAATATATGTACTGGTGTTGCTGATTTGCCGAATATAGTCGCTCTAAGATGCGTGATTTACAAAAATTAATTGCCGAACTCAACCCGAAGAAAGCTCCGGGTATTGATGGAATTAGTAATCAGATGCTGATGAACTTGCCTCGTATTGCAATGAGAATCCTGTTATTCATATTTAATGCTATTTTACGACTGGAGTATTATCCACACAACTGGAAACTTGCCAAGGTTAAAATGATTCCAAAGCCGGGCAAAGATATAACCAAGGCTGAGACATATAGGCCAATAAGTCTACTATCTACAATGTCAAAGCTTTTCGAAAAACTGCTCAAAACAAAATTGTCCCCAATTCTAATTAGTAGTGGGTGCATACCAGACCATCAATTTGGTTTTAGAAGTCAGCATAGCACCATTGAACAAACTCACAGATTAGTTCAATTTATAAGAAGAACTTTTGAGGGAAAAAAGTATTGTTCTGCGCTGTTTATTGACGTTTCCCAGGCATTTGATAAAGTGTGGCATGAAGGCCTTATTTTAAAATTGAAGACTTACTTACCAATAAACATTTTAAATCTTTTGGAAAGTTACATTATTTCCCGTAAGTTCACTGTTGCGGAAGGAGACTTTACAAGTAGGCCTGAAACAATTTCATCTGGTGTGCCACAGGGGAGTATACTGGGACCAGTTTTATATTTAATTTATACTTGTGATATGCCTGTGAGCAGTAGTATCCATACTTCCACATTTGCCGACGATACAGCCTGCCTTAGTATGCATGAAAACCCTGATGAGGCATCCCGCAAACTCCAGGAACACATTAGCCAGATGGAGCTTTGGTTAAACTTATGGAGAATCAAGGTAAATGAACAAAAGTGTGTTCAAGTAACATTTACTTTACGAAGAGATACTTGTTCCCCCATTCGGATTAACAATCAAGTTGTTTCTCAACATTCACATGTGAAATATCCTTGATCGACGACCTTGATCGACGACTTACATGGAAACACCACATTGATTCTAAGTTAACTCAAATGAAACTTAAACTAACTCAGGTACATTGGCTGATTGGTCGAAATTCAACACTTAGCCTAGACTGTAAACTTTTAATATACAAGTCGCTTTTAAAGCCAATATGGTGCTACGGAATTCAACTATGGGGCACTGCTTCAGCTTCAAATGTAGAGAAAATTCAACGCAGGCAAAATAAAATTTTACGCATGATAACATCGGCTCCATGGTACATCAAAAATTCAAATGTACATCGTGATTTGAATATGCCACTAGTGACTGAAGAAATTGCAAAATACGCTGGCAAATATTTAACAAAACTCGAGTCACATCCTAATCCGCTTGCCCGTAATATTTTGAACTTTACTGGACACATCCGCCTAAAAAAGAGGGACACAATGGCTCTTATTCACAGCACTCCAGATGGGACTTCTTGAAAATACTTTTATTTTTTTCCTTTTGATTATCACTACTTACATATGTATTATATATAACTACTACTAAGCTTATGTCCGACATTGGTCGGGCCTAATTATATTTTTTAGATTTAAGATTTGAATACTTATTGTTAGTTCATATATGAAGATACAATAAATAAAAATCATGCATTAAAAAAAAAAAGTTCATACAATTTTATTGTTTTTTTGCTTAAAACAGAGTTCAGTAGTACACACCGTAATTGAATCCTAATAAAATGGGAAACCGATGTTTTTATTGAAGAATTCAAGTTCCATATATGGAATTGGTATATCATCTCTTCAATGCGGCGCTTGCCTAGCAAACTGTTTTCGCCACGAAATGTTAAAATGAGTTTTAAGCATAACAGCGGTTAGGTGATTTTGATGTCTTATTTTTCGACGTATAAAGTTATACCATTCCCAAAAATTTGTAAAAAAAAAATATCCTTGAAATAAAAATTATTTGGCATTTCGAGTGGAATATGACTCTTTTATGGGTGTTTCAAATTCCATAACATACTTGGAGGTTGGAAAAAAAGTCAGGAACATTAATTTAATTCCAATCCTCGCTTTACCGACAAACGCAGCTTTCTCGATCGCTATTGCAAACCTCTTTGCAAGAATCCGAAGGAGTGTTTACGGGAAAATGGATCCTAAATTGCAACGAACACTTCCAAATTCCATTAACTTAGCCAAAATGTATTCCTTAATGCATAATAAATAATATTTGAGATTTATTCACGTTGATATCCACGTATTATGAAAAAACTAAAGATTATACAAAAAGGATTAATTTGTTGCTTTTGTTATGCACAGCTTCATATCAAAGCCTGGACTATTTTCTATAACTTTCGAAACCCCAGTTTTTTTAAGAAAGATTTTATTCAATACGATACATAGGGCATATAAATACAAATAAATTATGCTAAGAGTTTTTGTTGCATATGATGTATATTCTGAAATAATCGCCTCCATTTATTTTTGCGGAGTTTGTTGCTTTTGTTTTGCACAGTACTGTATATATATTAGTAGAGCCCTGCGTAAATATGTATATTTTAAAAAAACTTTCAACAGTGAGGGCTTTTTGAAATGCTGTGCTGTAGGGAAGTATTGAAAAAAACACTGAACTGCATTGTTTGCAAGACATTTGTTTCAGTTATTGTAGGTATAGAAGTAAAGAAGCAAATACTTCATGACGAAAGAATTTGTGACGTTTGCTTTTCCTACTCATGGGCGCGTATTCAAACGTCATGCCTGTACATTAGGGTGGCCGTTATTTTTTTTTTATTTATTTTACCGTCAACCTCCAAATCGGTTCAGTTTTATGTAAAAAAATACAAAAAATTTTATAGCGATAAGTGGTGTCTTAGGGCGTGCGCCCGCCCCTCAAAGTTGGCCTTCAAGAATATTTTCAATGTAATTTGTTTGAATATGACTATCTTAAAAAAAAAATTTTTACAAGAATATGATGTGTGGCAATATTTTAGCTCTTCTAGTCTACAACATGAGTCTCAAAGAAACTTCTTTGCTAAAATTAATATTTTAGGAAATAATGAAGAAAATAACCAACAAAATACTAAAAACTATATATACCAAAATTGCATATATATAGAAATTATTTTACTAACCGTTTACAATAAGAGTTTATATATATTAAATTATTTAATACATATATTAGGTATAGTAATAAAAAAACTAAACAAAAAAAATTACATTGAATGTATGGGCTTTAGGGCTAACTTTGAGGGCCGGGCGCACCCCCTAAACCATAACTTATCGCTATGAAATTTTTTTGTATATATTTTTGTACATAAAACTGAACCGATTTGAGGGTTCAGACTAAAAGAAATCAACAAAAAAAATTCTCCATACAATTAACGGCCACTCTAATATACATACACACATAAGTTGTATGTATGATCTTTTATTTTAAAATAATGTACGCTTGTAGACATTCATTTATATTCCCTGCAGTCAGATTGGGACCGAGTATCTTTATGTCAACACTCAAATTCTAGTGACAATTGTAGTTGGTAATTTGTCTATAAGTTTTCTCCTATCCGTCAGTATAAAAGAAAGAGAGAAAAGAAGATGCTAAATATCTATAGCCCAAAGTATTGCATGGGAATAAATTAGAGAAAAGTACTGGTGACAAACTCAAAAGCGAGTCAGTATCTTTTCACAATCGACATTTCCTTCAGGGATTAGTTGTGTGAGCTTGCTTTAAAAAACCTCCATTAAACACAAATAGTAATAGCATACACGCATTCAAACGTACAGTACGTAAAATAATAAGCACACAAGCATCAAAGGTGAGGACACCACTTCTTCTTGTGGTTATGGAGTGTTTGTTACAAACAAGAAGTGTTCGCGATACCACTTGTAAAAACTCATATACACGAACATCACTACATCCATCGCTCTTCGTTTATTATACGACAGTATTTATTGTTGAAGTAGTATAATACCCCTGTCGAAAATTCCGTTAACTTTAAACTAACTTTAAGCTATTTCGCAACTAGTACTGACTGAAACTTAGATTATTTTTCAATGAATCAACTGACTATTTTAACATTGCGATCTCCTATGCGGTAGTCAATTGTCTCACTCTGCATTACTTTCAGCTAACTTAAAATTTATTTTTTTAAATCACCTAGCAGTCAGTAATTTAAAAACAATTTCTGGGGTGATAGGCTCGCGCATAAATTCGTCTACAATATAATCAACTTTATTAAATAGTTTGTAATAAATAACAAATCTTGACTTAGTAAAACTTCTGGTGTTTTTATTTAAAGGAATAATAAATAGAAACACCAAATATGTTTGTTTATATATATATATATATATATATATATATCGTCACCTTAAATGCAAACGGACGTAATTACACTTTTATATTTTTATGAGGATACTCATATATTTTTAATCGTTTATTTCCTTTTTATATATATTTAAGCTTTTATGTTAGTTACGTTGTTTGCAATAAAAAAATATATGCTTTCGTAATTACGTACGTTCCAATTTCCTTAATAGTTTTAATTTTTGATCGTAGCGGTCTAAATATTTGCGTGTACATGTAGTTGGTAAAATGAATCATAATCAATCAAAAACTCGATTACAAATTTTTGTGTAGTTACGTCCGTTTGCATTTAAGACGATGATATATATATATAGCGGTGGTCAAAAATTTAAGACACGACATTTCAGAGAGTTGCTTAGAGGAAAAGAATATCACTGTGCTGAAGTGGCCAGCTTACTCCGTGGTCTTTAATCCAATTGAGAACTTGTGAAATGATTTCAAGGAGCATGTAGGAGCAGTAAAACAAAAAAATTTGAAGAAATCCAAAAACTTGGTATGCAATTCCAAAGGAACGTTAAATGGCATTAATTGAAATTTTACCCAGAAGATGCGCTCCTGTGATCCAAAATAAAGGATTTTCCATCAAATACTAAAATTGTTTTATGAAACTGAGCTTTACATTAGTGATTTTACATTTATTTTGCCTATATCAGAAATTCATGAATAGATTAAAACTTATTATAATCTGTATAATATGGAAACAAGAATTCTTAGGGAAATAAAGCTAACAAACTGTTGTTAGGTTTGTTTCATAACATTACTAGGATCTTGAAAAAATAACAGAGATCTAAAATTTTTTCGATAAGATGTAAAAATTATCAGAAATATTTAAGTGGAATGTCATGTCTTAAATTTGTGACCACCACATATATACATATATATATATATATATATATATATATTGTTCAAACTTCATTTGAACAACATTTAAAAATCAATTATTACCTAAAGTTATTAATATTAAAATTGAATTTGCATTTATATACTTACTTTTATACTTATAATTTAATATTATACCCATATACATTGAAGTTTATTACCTACCTGAAGTTACTTACCTACATCCTAAAATATAAATAATCACTGAAAATGAAGTTATAAATTGAATTGTAACACTTGTTTAGTATTGTAAGTGTTATACATACCTTCGGTTTTCCAATGAAAGAAAAGCCGATGTATCTTAAGTTAAGATAGAGACACATTTCTTCATTCCTTTGTTAGAACTCAAACCCTAAACTTACCTTATAATCGCATATTGTAAATACTTGAAATAAATACTAACTATATCTACACGAACCCGCATATTTAACCAGTTTAAATAAGTTGAAAATTCTCCCACATACAATTGGTAAGCAACATAAACTCTTATTGCTCTCAAGAATAAATTTAATCCCCTTACTTCTTTCCTATATCCAATTATTATAATCAACGTTTGCGAGTGATTATAATAACATCTCTATTATTTATACAATTGAGATTTAGCATAATTTGCCAATATCAACACTCAACATACATGGTAAATTATTCATGGTCCTCTCGATGCCAGAAAAGAGTAACACAATAGAATAAAGCAAGAAAAGCATCATTGAGTTCAACAAAATTATTGAGGTAAAAACAAAAGAAATCAGTTGAAAACTGAATGCCGCAGAGAAAACAAGTACGTGTGTATGTACAATGTAGTTCGAAAATATAAAAACCAATAAATACAACAAAACAAAATAAAAACTGTTAAAAAAGGAACAATAGTGACAAATTAAATTCTGAAAGATAAGTGGGTAAACTAAAGCTACAGTGTATAATAAAAAAAAATAGTAAAAAATCTCGTTTATGTACATATGTATATATGTATAATCAAAAATTTAAACTCAAATAAAAATTTAAGTACATAGGTACATACATACATATCACAGTTACGTATTCAAAAAAAAACTAAAAATTACCGTTTGTAAAACAAACAAAAAAACCTAAAATTATAAAGGTACTTATGTACAAACAAGTATATAGTTACATACATAAAAAAGAAAAAAAAAAAACATAATCTGAACGGCTTCTATATAATACCTACTTAGCTAAGAAAACCGCTGTACATTGTACATACACATACATATACATACATATGTATATGCATACACATATGTAAATGTTTAAATTGTGCGTTATTGATCAACAATCACCTCAAATAAGTTCTCTTCATTTATACATATATGTAAATAAAAACTGTTCTCACTTTAACTCTCATACTTGTCAATCATTAAAACACATATGTATGTACATACTTGCTTCCATATAAGTAAACCGTGTCCAATTTACCTACAAGAATTGAAAGTTAAATAACAAAGTAAATGAAATAAACCAAAATCCATAAAGTCCATTGCCAAAACAAAAAATAAAGGGTCATACATATGGTATGTACGTACATATGCACACAAGTAAAAATAATAAATTTCCAATTTAATGCTAAAAAAGTGAAGTGAAGAGTTCAAATTAACGCTTAAAATTAACAAAAACAAATAAATAATAATAAATAAATTTGTATAAGTTTGTACCTATTTACAAACCGCAGGCATACATATTTACATACGTATATACAAGCTGTCCATAAAGAAAAGCAAAAAAAAACATACAGTTAATACCTACATACATATATACAAACATAAATTGGTACATACATACATAAGTGCATTTATCGTTCGTTAACAACAACAACAAAAACACGCTCAAAATAAATTAACATTAAAGCAGCAGTATCATCATTTAAAGGTATTTAAAAACTCATGTATATATGTATGTACATGCTCATAAATTAAAATATCAAAATAGTTAATATTCATTGTGTTAAAGTTTATCTTCTCAAAAAAGAAACAAAGAAAAAGGACCCTTAAAAAAATACTTAAGTTCATAACTATATGAAAATCAATACTGAATGTTTACTGGGTTAGCCCTTTTAAATTCGTTTTACAATTATCTTTAAAAGACAAATGAGACTAATTGAGAATACAACATATGAACTCCTCTCTTAAGTTGATGAGATGAATTGAGAATACAACATTTGAATTCCCCTCTTAAGTTAACATAATTTGAGTGTATAAATTTATACTATAAAACAGCGTTACCATAATATTTTTTCAAAAACCTTCAAGACGAACAAAACAAATAAAAATATTTTTTCCTATTAAAATTTTATTAGCCATTAATCAGCGTGACGGTTTGACCGACTAAAACGGCAAATTGCCAGTTTTGTCCCCTTTTTTTAAAGTGAATTATATAATAATACATTAAAAATAAGAATTTTAGTTTTTTAATGTTGCCTTTTTTTTGATAAATCCCCTATTTGTTGCCACTTTTATGAAAAATGTCATCGGTCACCCTGCCTTTAATGGTATGAAATAATCTCAAAATCAAATTTAGCTAATACTCTTAAATTAAACAGCGTTGCCATTAAAAAAAAAAAACAACAAATCTTAACGAAAATTTGGACAACTTCACATAAATAAAACACGAGTTTTATAAAACATCGCGCCTAATCATTGAAGTGTCAAAAGACTTACAACACTCTAAACAGGGTAACGTTTGTTTAAAATAAAGAAAAACATAATACTACAGTCCACTACAAAAAAAAAAAAAAAAAAAAAATCCACTTTGCTATCGTACCATATACATACACTTTAAATTAAAATATTTAGAACATCTCAAATTTAATTAAAAGTTAAACCAGTCAGAAGAAAAATACATCACTCATAAAGTAAAATCTCAAAATCTAACAATTATATTAATAAATTAAAATAAATACTTACTCTAAACTTTACCGTATTTAAAAATACATATGTACATACGTAAGTATTTACGAGTAAATGTTAAATAAATCGGAGGAATCTAAGTTTTCTTAACTTATGATCAACCCAAAAACACGAAATTTTCACTAATACTCATATGGTTAACAGACTGGTCAAGAGTTACCACGTTCATCTATTAAAATCATATAGCGGATAGATTATAAAAAATAAAAAACAAAAAAACGAATTTATAAAACCATCACAAAATTTCTGTTAAACATTATATATTCATCTCTAAACTAGAAGTACATTTCTAGCGCTAATTCTCTATAGCCCCAACTCCTCGAATATATAAAACAAGCAGAAATTTTCTTGGTAAATCTATTTCAAACTTTAACTAGAAGTGTAAATCTAGAGCTAATTCTGTAGTCCCTACCCATCGAAATTAGAAATTAATTTAATTCGTACATATTTTCTCATAAAACTAATTGCTTCCAACCATTGTCTTTTCTAACTTAAATCAGAATAACATGACTTCTTCAACTCGAACAGATTCCACAGCAAATCCGATGGAGATATTTGAATTTGACTGCGACCACTTGCTCCAGTTCTGTGCGAAATTCAGTAGACTTGCTGTAGACGATCAAACAGAAACAGCACTCGAACTCAAATTAAAAGATTTAGAAGCAAGGTGGTCCAGATTAGAAGTGTCGTATGAAAGAGCCATGATATCTCAGAGCGATCCACAAAAACCCGAGATAAAAGAACACATTAAAAAAGAATATGGTATATGCGAAGACGCATACTATAACTACTCTGCCCAAATCATTGATTTATTGAAAGTTAATCGATTGGAAGCATTTGGTAACCCAAACTTTCAATCGACCACTCGCAATCAACAGCCACAAGCGTTTAATCAAAATCTTATTCAAGAAAACTCTAACAATTGCATAAAACTACCCCCCTGTGACACAGAAGTATTCAAAGGCAGTTACGAACAATGGCCCTCATTTCGTGACATGTTCACGGCCTTATATATAAACCATTCTAAGCTCTCTCCTGTGACAAAATTGTACCATCTTCGTAATAAAACGAAAGGTGAGGCAGGAGCAATAGTTAAAAGATACCCTCTCTCGAATGAAAACTTTGAACTTGCTTGGAGTGCCCTTAAAACCCGATACGAGAACAAAAGAGTTCTGGTAGACAATCAGATAAAAATCCTTTTCGATATCCCAGCAGCAACAAAAGAAGACAGTGAATCAATCAGAAGAATTCAGTCTTCTGTAAATGACTCTTTGGCTACTTTAAGAACTCTTGGCATTGAAGTAGAAAGCTGGGACCCCATTCTGATTCGTTTAATTTCCACCAAACTCCCGGAAAAAACACTAGCACTTTGGGAGCAATCTCTCACTTCTCCCCGAGAGCTACCCATGTGGACTCAAATGTCTCAATTTCTCATAGATAGATATGAAGCAGTGGAAAGACTCATGAGCATTCAGACTTCAAAAGACTGCTTCACTCTAACAACTACACCCAAACACAAAGTACAAACTTATCTATCTCAAGAAAATTTAACCTTTTCTTCTTGCAAGTTATGTGGTGAAAATCACTCGTTAAGAACATGCCCCAAATTTATAGCACTTACTATTCAACAGAGAGTCGATTTTGTATATAAAAACAGATATTGTAACAACTGTTTAGCCTCATCCCACCTTAAGGCTAGTTGTAACAGTAAAAACACTTGTATTCGATGCAAAAAGTCCCATCATACGCTATTGCACATGGGACGAGAATCCCAAGACTCAAGTCGGTTCTCTGAAGGTACTAAAAGTAAAGAAACTCTCAATGACAGCAAATCTCATCAGAAAGAGTTACCAAAAAGCTCTCACATCTCTAAAAATATTTCTCAGGACGATATTCCTGGAACTTCCAAGAACATCCAAGCTAATTGCTCAATTAGTGAAGAAAAAATTCTCTTACGAACTGCCCTTATCCAAATAGAACACAGAGGTGAAATATTTACGGTTAGAGCTTTAATTGACCCAGGGTCACAACGAACTTTTCTAACGGAAAAAATAAGAAATCGTCTTCAGCTCCCTTACAAGAAATCCCATTTCGATATTGTGGGAATCGGCGGTCAAAAGCAAACAGCTAGCAAAGAGTGTGAACTCGTTTTATACTCAAAAAGGTACAATCTCAGAATACCAATTAAAGCTATAATTTTACCTAAAGTCACCAAAAGACTCCCAGCTTGCACCTTTGAAATTGCTTTCTCTGATGAACTCGCCAACCTAGATTTAGCAGACCCCAATTTCAACAAGTCTTCACAGATAGACCTAATTTTAGGCAATGACTATGAACATTTTCTTAATCTTGAAGGCATAATAAAAAATGTTTGTGGCCAAGCATCAGCTTATAAAACTATTTTCGGATGGGTGCTAAGTGGTCCCGTAAAAATAAACAGAATTCAATCCTTTACGACCTCTGTACTACCGTCAGATACATCTGACCTCAATAATCTGTTAAAAAGGTTCTGGGAGCAGGAAGAAATTCCTAAAAACCGCTTGATCTCAGAAGAAGACGAGTTTTGTGAGCAATTTTATACCCAAAACACTACAAGACTTAAGAATGGCAAATACGTAGTAAGGCTGCCGTTCAAGAAAGACTTTCCAGAAAAGGTTTTCCTAGGCGCATCGCGTTTCGTTGCCTTAGCTCAATATACGCGAATGGAGCAAACATTGGCAAAAAATCCGACCCTTCAATCTGAATATCAGGACGTATTGAATGAGTATATAACACTTGATCATATGGAAGCGACGTCTTCACATGAAATATCGTCTCAAGGCAAATACAATTCCTACTATTTGCCACACCATGCAGTCGTTCGTCCAGAACACAAAACTACTAAGGTAAGAGTTGTGTTCAATGCGTCCAGGAAAACTAAGTCAAAATTTTCACTTAATGATGTATTATACACAGGCCCCATGCTCCAAAATGATCTAATCGCCATAATACTCAGTTGGAGAAAATATCAATATGTGTTTAGCGGCGACATACAGAAAATGTATCGCCAAATACTCGTACATCCTGATGATAGACCTTTTCAGAAAATATTATTTCAATCTCAATCTGATAAACCTATTGAAGATTATCAATTAAAAACAGTCACTTTCGGAGTGAATTGTGCTCCGTACCTAGCGATCAGAACACTTTTACAACTTGCATCAGACTCTGAGTGTTCATTCCCTAAAGCATCATCAATTCTCCGAAATGAAACATATGTAGATGATATTCTCTCCGGAGGCCATACTAAAGAAGAAGCCCTTGCTGCCCAAACACAACTTATACAATCATTGAAATCAGCAGGACTTCCATTAAAAAAGATTACAGCAAATGATCCCATATTACTCGACCATTTGCCAAAAGAAGATCTCTATGACTCAGATTTCTTACGCTTCCATGAAACAAGCTCGACCAAAACTCTTGGTATAAAATGGAACGCACTAACTGACTCATTCTCGTATAGTTTTTCCCCTCTAGAAAAATCTACAAACATCACTAAACGTCAAATCCTTTCATCAGTTGCAAAACTATTTGACCCAGCTGGGTGGTTAGCACCTGTAGTTGTAAGAGCAAAAATTATTATGCAGCAGCTGTGGTTAGAAGGGTTGCAATGGGATGAAGACGTTTCTGCAGAATCCCTTAAAAAATGGAATGATTTAGTTTACGATCTCACAAAAGTAGAAACTATAACCATACCTCGTTGGATACAATACAAAGTTTCAGACACTATACAAATACATGGATTCTCTGATGCATCTAAAGGCGCATTTTGCGCAGCAGTGTATATTAGATGTCTAACCCCCACAAATACTACTTTCACCAACCTACTAGTAGCCAAATGTAAGGTTGCTCCTATTAAAACAATTTGCCTGCCTCGTTTAGAGTTAAATGGAGCCGTACTCTTAGCAAAGCTTGTAAATTATGTTAGCTCATCCCTAAATTTAAATACTAAAGAAATATATTTATGGACTGACTCGTCCATAGTATTAGGTTGGCTCTCAAAACCGCCTATGTCATGGGAAACATACGTTGCAAACAGAAGATCTCAAATTCACTCGTTAACAGCAGATGTAACGTGGAGATATGTCCCAACTAAGGACAATCCAGCTGATCTTGGAACCAGAGGGTGCAGACCTCAAGACCTTGCTCAGAATTGTCTTTGGTGGCATGGTCCGTCATGGTTAAGCAAACCTTACTCAGAATGGCCCAAACGAAATCCTCTGGTAGTTACAAAATGTACACAAATTCAGTCCCTACATATTGAAGTAGAAATAAGTGATCTTCTAAACGATTTTTCGTCATACAGCAGAGCTCTACGAGTTATATGCTATGTTTTCCGATTTTTTAATACATGTAAAAAAAACCTAAATCCCAATGACAATCAAAACCTCAAACTCAATTTAACTCACGGCGAAATGAAATTTGTAAAAAATCGTCTAATTACTTTAGCACAAAGAACTTTTTATAAAGACGAATATCAAGACTTGAGTAACTCAAAGGTTGTGTCAAGTAAAAGCTCACTCAGAAACTTGAATCCATTTCTTGACTCTAGTTCAATAATGAGAGTCAATGGACGATTGTCCCAGTCATCACTCCCTTATAATGAAAAATATCCCATAATTTTGCCAGTTTACTCGAGATTTTGTCATCTCTACCTTAATCACCTTCACGAATTTCTTGCACATGCTGAATGCAGCCAAATGTATCGAATGGCTCAAACCGAGTTTCACATTTTCCGACTCAAACCTCGTATAAAAGGTATCATAAGAAATTGTAAGACGTGCATTATTCACAGGCAACAGTCTTGTTCACAAATGATGGCTCCCCTACCTCCCGAAAGATGCACACTTTCCCTTCCCTTCCAGATTACAGGTATAGACTTTGCTGGCCCCTTTGAATTAAAATCTTCTGCTTTACGGAAGTCTATATGCTTAAAAGGATACGTAAGTGTGTTTGTATGTTTCAGTACAAAAGCAATCCACTTAGAGCCGTGCTCCGATTTGTCCTCTGCTGCATTCCAAGCAGCATTTGCACGCTTCGTTGGGAGGCGGGGGCTCCCCCAAAGGGTAGTAACTGACAACGGCAGGAATTTTCTTGGTGCCAGTAAAGTATTCGAGCGTGAGTTTAATGAGTTTGTAAAAACTTCTGCCCAAGATGTATCCGCAAAGTATCTAGCTCATGGGTTTGAATGGAAGTTTATCCCCCCACATGCTCCTCATATGGGCGGCTTATGGGAAGCTGCAGTGAAAAGCTTTAAATACCATTTCAAACGAATAGCCGGCGCACAAAGGTTCACTTTCGAAGAATTTTCTACGGTATTAACCCGCATAGAAGGAGTTCTAAATTCACGTCCCATATCAGCGTTGTCTGAAGATCCTGCAGATCTAGCAGCTCTAACTCCAGGGCATTTCCTAAAAGGAGCTCCACTTATGGCTCTCCCAGAGCAAAGCTCTCAAGATATGTCCCTCATAAATAGATGGGAAAAATTAAAAGCTCTTCACCATCAATTTTCTGTGAGATGGAAAGAAGATTATCTCAAATCACTTCATACGCGATATAAGTGGAGAAACTCATTTCCAAACCTCAAAGTAGGAGATCTTGTAATCGTAATTGATAATCAACAACCACCTCATGAATGGCGATTAGGAAGAGTTGAAAATACTTACCCAGGCTCAGACCAGAACGTACGTATTGTTGACGTCCGGACAGCAACTGGAATTATAACGCGACCAATCGTAAAGTTATGCTATTTACCATTCTTAGATGGTAAAAATTCCTAAGTAAAAATTCGATTTCTAACACTTTATACAAGATACTCACGGTTATATATACGCACTATTATAAATACATTTGTACAAACCACATATTTATATTCTAATTTATATACCTTTTGCAGCAGCTAAGTATACCACACATTTTATAAAAACAAAACATACCACAAATTTTGATGATAATCCTCTACCAAGTTTATAGCCTCCTAATAATGCTTCCGATTTCTTCCTGCAGCAACCGAAGAAGATTATCAGGCAACCGTGAAACCATGGATCGTAAACATCGTCTCAGTACTAGAGTCGTAAAAAAAGATTCTACCCTATACAAGTGCATGGTATGCAAAAAATATCACGCACTCCGCTTTTGCAATAAATTTCTGCGCATGAGTATAGAAGAGCGACAAGACATTGTGGATAAATTTAGGTATTTCAACAACTGCTTAGCAAGAAGCCACGATTTGAGATCCTGCACCTCAATGGAAACCTGTAAAAAGTGCGATAAATTTCACCACACTTTACTGCATATACGATCAACTAAAAGTAAGCCTCGACGAAGAATTAGCACCAGCCAACTACGCCAAAGAAAAAAGGTAAAACGACCCGTCGAACAGTCAGCAGTACCAACTCCTACGGTGTCATCTGTGCCTAATGCCAAAATCATCGCTGAAGCCATAAAATCCTTGGCAAATGTTTTATGTATCAACGACAAGGTAGCATCTATTGCCTAAAGGCAAGGCCGGCGCCATGTTCAAACTTCATTTGAACAACATTTAAAAATCAATTATTACCTAAAGTTATTAATATTAAAATTGAATTTGCATTTATATACTTACTTTTATACTTATAATTTAATATTATACCCATATACATTGAAGTTTATTACCTACCTGAAGTTACTTACCTACATCCTAAAATATAAATAATCGCTGAAAATGAAGTTATAAATTGAATTGTAACACTTGTTTAGTATTGTAAGTGTTATACATACCTTCGGTTTTCCAATGAAAGAAAAGCCGATGTATCTTAAGTTAAGATAGAGACACATTTCTTCATTCCTTTGTTAGAACTCAAACCCTAAACTTACCTTATAATCGCATATTGTAAATACTTAAAATAAATACTAACTATATCTACACGAACCCGCATATTTAACCAGTTTAAATAAGTTGAAAATTCTCCCACATACAATTGGTAAGCAACATAAACTCTTATTGCTCTCAAGAATAAATTTAATCCCCTTACTTCTTTCCTATATCCAATTATTATAATCAACGTTTGCGAGTGATTATAATAACATCTCTATTATTTATACAATTGAGATTTAGCATAATTTGCCAATATCAACACTCAACATACATGGTAAATTATTCATATATATATATATATATATATATATATATATATATACATATATATATATATATATATATATATATATATATATATATATACATATATATATATATATATATATGTATGTATATAGGTTTGACAAGCTGTCAATGAAGCGAATTAAATTCACTGATTCTCCTAGCTTTTGTTAATAAAGTTACAAGTCATTTTTTCTATAACTTAATACATGGCTTAAAATCTGATTAACAATTTTAGTTTTTAAACTACGAGATTTAAAACGATAGGAGTAGTTTTAATTGCAATTTAATAGTTTCAATGATGTTGCAGCTCTTATGACGTTGTTTGAGTAAATGAGCGATATGTAAATGCAGAGAATGAGACATCGAAACAAGACGGCAGAATCGAGCAGAACAAAGACAAGTGCGTTAAGTTATTCGCCTTTAAAATAAAAGCCCTTTTAACAAAATAGGTCGATAGATCTCTTTTCTCTGTGATCAAAAAATAGTTGTCATTTACTTGACAACAATATCAGAGGAAAGATTGAAAATGTAGTTCTCAATCAGAAAAATTACAGGAATTAGTTCAAATTATTCGCTGCTACTAATCGTGCTGCCAATTCTGCCGCTGTTAAAATCTCGCCGGCATCGACAGACGCATAATATGCGGAAGTCTCGTCAAATTCACTAGATGTAGCCTTAGGTGGTATGCTGGTGTATAAGGCGAAATGCTCGGCCTCAGTAAGGTCAACATTGGGATCAAGTTGAACATTAAATTCACCTTCGCAAAGGTTGCGCAAACTTTGTCGGTCTGCTATTGCTACCAATTCCATATTACGTTCAGAAATCGATAAGTCGCCCAACTGAAGAGCCGACACAGTTTTGCGATCTATTGTGTTGCTAAGTGTTGGAGTATTGGCACGTGAATACTTCTCATTTTGAGGTAAATTATTAAGACTTTCACCCTTAAGGGGAATGTGAATGACATGACCAGTTAAGTTATCAGGACGTTTGCCTGACACACTGCTAACGCTACGCCCAACTTGTTTGCCAACTTTTTGTACTCTCTTCTCCGTAGAGTTTTGCAAGGATATTGGATGAAGAGATTGGACAGTGCTCATGGATGCACGATTGCAATCGTTTGAATAAAAGTCCCATAAGTTTGGTGCACGGCTAGCAGGTGGGCTGGTTGTTGTATCCGTGGCTTCGTTAAGATCGGATTTACTTTTGTGTCGAGAGAAGATTTTAGAAAAGAATCCAGATTTCTTCTGTTTCAGCAAGGCACTTGAAATACCTGATTTTTGTGGTAAACATTTACTACGTGCCGATTGATCTGGTGTTTTCATAATTATAATAGGTGTTTTTTGACGAGACTTGCAATCTAAACTGCTTTCAGTATTGGCTTCAACATATCTATTTTCGGCATTACTGTCTTGTTTGCGTAATCGTTTTGGTAGCAGAGGTGGTAGTTTTTCCTCTTCAGCGCTCGTGTCATTCATAAGACGTGAGTTAATATTTGGTGGTTCTGCTGGCTCTGATTGAGCAAAAATATCAGGCTTTTGCGTACTGACTAATGGCTCCGTTAGTGGAGATGCTAACGATGCCTGACTGGGTCGAACATCAATTCGATTATACTGATCAATTCCAAAGTTTACTTCTAAATTAGATACTGGGGAAGTTACTGACATCATGTCACATATTGGTATTGAAATAGGGTTCTTAAAAGCGATTTGTAAACTACTATAGGTTGCAGCATCATCAAAACTGTCTTCCGCCTGCATTGCTATTTGACCACTCTCTACCAGGTTACCATATGTTTCAGGGGAATAGGAGTCTATACCATTTTGTTCATTTATCAAAGTACTGTTGTAATTATCCCATCGTATAATATGATCTGAAAAAATACCATTCAATTCGGCAACCTGTTCCAGCAGGTCACTGAAAGTCTTGTCGTCCGAGTCATTATGCACTATTTGGTTGTTTGCTGTGATAGTTGATGAGTTAGTTTCAATAGATTCGTTGAAAGATGGATTATTCAGCTCTAGTAGTTTATTCAAATTCATCCATTCGGTGATCCTTTCATTCGTATCCATTAGAAAGACTTGATTTTCTTTATCACCTTGGTTTTGCTGGTCACCATTTAAAATTTCATCAGCCTCATGCAAGCAAGCATTGCGGTCTGATGTTTGTTGATGCTGCTTACGAATTTTTTCTTTAATAATTAAATCGATTTCTTGTTGGCTTCGCCGTTTCGGTTCTTTTTCTTCTTCTTTCATTGTTGTGTCTTTAGTTGATGTCAGTAAAGTTTTGTCTTGAGTTGGAAAAAATTGGGGTTCTGGTAATCTCCCAACAGCTTGTGTATATAAATCAATAATTTCTGAATCTTTATAGCAAAATTTTTCTTTTCTCTCTATAAAGAGAATTTCTCGGAAAATATCTAGGTCGGGTTTCCTCTTGAGGTTCCGACGAAAATCCATAAATCGTTGCCTACCTGAATCCAAGGGTACATATTCGAACGGTAGCCCTTCACTCGTTACACCATCCGATGGGCGTTTAAGCTGTAAAAAAACCTAGAAACATTAAAAATAGTGTTAAGACTTCCAATTCGGATGACAATAATTTTTATACCCTCTCTTACCTTTGCAGGTTCTTTTATATCAATATTTCGATATCGCGGCGTCTTAAATGTTATGGCAGTCTGTTTGTGCACATCTGTATGTTCAAATTCTCCAAATGACTCCCAAATCGTTTGCCCATTAATTTCCTCATAAAAACGCACAGAAATATCATCTTTGGCTACTTTTTCGCACAACAATATAATCTGTGTATTGCCCAGTACAGTTGCAGAACAACTGCATACGCGACAAATTACTAGATCAGACATTGCCTTTTTGTCAAATATTGGTTCAGAGACAACCGGCGCCAAAGGCTGTGTAAACCGACCCTTCTGATCACTTTCCAAGAAAACTTGGAAACATAACCTTACAGAGTTTAAGTCAATATTAGAGGGTTGAAATCGATGGGTAAATCCAGCTATATGTAATATTTTAATATTAATTTGTATATAAGCATTTAAGATAATGTTTAAGCAACTTGAACTTACTTTTGAAAGGATCTACCCGGATTTCTTCTCGAACTTTGAGTGCTGCATCTATGTCCTTTTTTTTGACACACTGTATGCCAAGGTTGCTAAACACAGCCCTCATTGTCTCTGGACTTATTTCAAGGGTACAAACACCTTTCTTACAACCCTCTTTACCGACTAGATTATGAGGATGAGGCCTAAGGATGAGGATGAGGCTTTACTCTAACAAGTACAATATAATAAACATGAATCATAGGCAAAGGTACCTGTATGGTTGATCCTTAGTGATGCAAGACACAACAACTACTGCACGTCCTTTATAGCCTATAATCTCTATGGTAGGGTATGTTTTGTTTTCTGGTGTTGAATTCACACCAGGTATGGAACCAGCTGAACGACCCTCACACTCATAACGAAATCTTAAAGATTTACTAGCTGGCTGCTCTATTATTCTAATGTAGGGGTTTTTGCGCACATTTTTAATATTATTTGTTGGTTGCTGCTGTTGTGTGCCCTTTAAATTAACATGTTGCTGCAGTTGTGACTCCTGCTGCTGCTGTTGTTGTTGTTGAGTTTGATCCATAGTTTCAGCAGTTCGATCAGTGGCTGTTGAATCACAATTACTGTTACCAGCGTATTCTTCTTTCTCAGCTAATATGTTATTATTAGATAAATATTTATACATTATCAGTAGGTAAACAAATTATATGTAAGGAACTATTTTTTAATTATAAATAATTACGTAAAGTCGACAGACTCATGTATGTATGTTAGACTGGGTAAATTTTTTTTGTCAATAGTGCATTTACACTGTCTCAAAATCTAGTACTTTCGGGATTTCGATCTAAATCAAGCTGCTTTTTTCCAGATTTCGCATACAAAACCAAATCTAATTTTTCAGTAGATTTGTAGGGAATCTAATAAAAATCTAATGTTTTTATTTATTCTTTGCTACCCTGTGCAACAAAAGGTGAGTGAATTAGCTACGGTCTGCTTAAAAACGTGTGTCAATTGGCTATATTTCAGTTGTATGGTTGTAGTTTTGGAAACAATTCAGTTGGTGGGTTTTGCTTTGGATAAAAAAAGCTTGAGAAATGTCAACAAAAGTTGGTGTGAACGGTATAGATTTTCATAAAGGTTTTAATCAAAATATACTCGATTTTGTGCTCCCGCCAAAAGGCATCAAAATTCAAGATTTTCGTTGGGTTAAACATTTATACATCCAGAAAAAAGATTGGTTGCAAAATGGTTAGTCCAATAAAATATCATTTGCATAAACTATATTTTAGTTCACACAATCAATTTTCTGTTAATCAAAAAAACAATCCATGTTTATTGCCATCAGGGCATAATTGTAATAAAGATATGATTCTGACAATTCTTAAATTGATTGCATCAACCGAGCGTACGCTTTTGCCATGACTGATTCATTGATTGGTTAACACAACCGAATAAAATATTATGAATTGGATTTTACTACCAACTTTTGGTATTGGCAACTAAAAAATTGTCGTTCTATATTAAGGTTAAAATAAATACTTATTATCAGTTGCTGCAACTAACTAGAGGTTGAGTTACATATCATAGGTTGAGTTTTTACTCGTAGCAGCAAATTAAAAATTAACTTTTTTGTCTTTCAAAGATATTATGATTTATGAATTCTCAAATGGTTTTTGAAAGTCTGTGCATAAGATAACAGGTTTGTGGCTGTTCAAAATGTGTGGTTGAAGAAATGCATATAGACATGCTTCACCAAATAAATAAATTTAAATTAAAATAAACTTATGGCAATATGTTAAATAATAAATTTCTTAAATTTTGTATTTTTATTTGCGTTTTTTGCTTATTTTATTTCAGCAAGGAATTCCAATTTTTCTTTCACAGCTACCAATTATGATATTGTTTTAGTTATACTAACCATATTTTCGGTAGCAAGAATAACTTTTATTTAAAAATCCATACTGGTAACCAATTTTTTCTGTTGCTGCAACTATTTGTTTAAGGGTTATAATTAAAATATAGGGTACCACAATAAAATTGCAGTCGTCATACCAGAATTATATGATAGTTGGTGCAACCGCCAAAATTCGATTGGCAAAAAATTCGGTTGTCTCAACGAATCATAAGAGTCTTTTTAAAAAATGTCAAAAAATATACTATTTGTAAGTGATTTATATAATGTATATAAAAGAATCGGATGTATCGTATTATGATTCGCGCGTCTTACCAAGTCCCTAAAAAGGAACCTGAGGCCATTTACACACAACACTGTTAACTATAAGTGGTGCTAGGTGGCAGTAAATAGTTAGATAATAGATAGTTATATTGGATATTTAATATTTTTTCAGTAGCAGCGTGTTTTTTCTATAGAAAAGATGTGTTACAACACATTACGTGGTTGTTTTTCAATTGTTCGATATTACTCCTTTTTCTCATTTTAAATTATGTAATTTGTATTCTAACAAGGAGTGAGATTGTCTGAAATGTCACGCCGAGAGTATTTTACAAACGCAGAATTACAAGACATCCTCGATAACTGGAGCGATGATGAAGATTGCCATCAATGTGAGCGAGCGTCAGCAATTGAAACTGGTATTTGCTTGCCCCCGATAATTCTGCCAGTGATTCCGATTGTGAAACAATGACAATGAAATAATTTCAACGTATATTACTTTCGATGAGAGCCCTTCGGCCAAAATAGCAGGTATTATTTTTTTGTTATCTTTTTTTTTTTTTTTTTGCTAATTATGTGGGTATTTATAGGCAAAAGTGAAGTAATTTACACATCCACTATTGACGACTATGGTGGTCCAGAAGTCGAAGTTCAACACCAGGAATCGAGACCATCAACGTCCAAGGGAATACTTAAACATGGATATTGTCCGGTAACTGATTTCAAACCAGTTTGGAAAAAACAAAGCGAACGGGCTACGATATTCAACCAGTGAATGAGTCATTGTTAAAGGAAAAGCAAGAACCACTTCTCCGAAATATAAGCGAGAAAAACCCCTTTGAACTATTTAAATTAGTCTTCGACGATTAAGTAATTGGTTTACTTGTAGAAGGAACAAATCGACATTCTGCCCAATACAATATCAGCAAAATGTGCGACAAAAATATTATGCAACGTTTCATGGGTATTTTTCTATTTTTTGGCTATCAGAATGTCCCACAAACCGCATTTTATTGGAGCTTAGATCCAGTATTCGGAAATCTGATAATTCGGCAAACAATGTCACGCAATATGTTTACGAAGTTGAAAGTAACTTTTCATATTGCTAACAACAACAGTTTGGACACATCTGATAAGTTCGCGAAGGTTCGACAATTGTTTTAAATATCCAATCAACGGTACATGCACTTTGGTGTTTTTGTGGATAATTTATAGATCGACGAGACGATAGTTCCATACTTCGGCCGCCATTCAGCGAAAATGTTTATACGCTGTAAACCAATCCGTTTCGAATATAAACAGTGAGCGCTTTGCTCTAACAATGTCTATATGTTTCAGTTTATCCCATATTCCGGTGCATCCGGTATTTACAATAAGGGTTTGGTATTCGGTGCATCCGTCACAATGGAATTATTATCACATTGTGAGCATCCAATAGAGCACACCGTCCACTTTGACAATTTTTTCACTTGTCATTACTTGATGTGCTTGCTGAAAGAAAGAGGCTTCTGCGCAACTGGCACTGTTCGACCCAATCGTATTGCCGGCACTCCTTTAAAAACTGGAAAGAAGTTCCTAAAGAAGCACGATACCGATTATGCATACGATATACGAAATGACGTTATGGTAATATGTTGGATGGATAACTCTGAAGTTGTTATCGCAACTAATTTTGATACAATCGATGCAATGGTAGCAATGCAACGATACACCAAGGAGAAGAAAAAAAAGGTGGTGTTCAACAGCCTCTCGCTTTCAACAATTACAACAGGCATATGGGTGACGTGATTTACAAGACAATGGGGTTGCAAATTACCATATAGGCATTCGTGGCAAAAAGTGGTGGTAGCCTCTCTGGGTTCAATGTTTGGATACCGCTGTTGCTAATGCTTGGAAGCTGCATTGCTTCGAAGCAGCTTCTAAAAAGAAAACCCTATGTCACAGTTTAACTTCAAAATCTCGGTGACCAAGTCTCTGCTCCTTTCGTCCGAGGATGCAATGGATGTAACGAACCTTAGTCTGCTGATGATTTGGACACTGATTATAGGCATCGAAACCATCCAAGGGTAGACGGCTTGCACATTCCTTTGAAAAGCAGTAATCGATGCCATTGCATTGTGTGTACACCAAAAGCCACCATATTCAAGTGTGAGAAGTGTAAAATTCATATACACTCAGAGAACTGCTTCAAATTGTTTCACGAAGACAAACAATTTTATTTGCAACGCCGCGCCACACGTTCAAGCAAAAAACCAAAAGTTGAATAACTCCATTTTATATTAATTTTCAATTAAATATTTGAAAATAAACAAATGCCGTTTTTTTACCTACCTCTACTTAGCTTGTTTTACTTGCAACTTCTTTGAAAAATTCTTTGCAACTACATTTAGTTAAATACGAATCATAAGTAACATTAATAAAAAAAAATTACCGAACAAAAAATATCAAAACACGTTACAGTACCAGCATGTGGTCAAACACAAGACAATTTTCAGAACAACTACTTGCAAAAAAAAATTTTTCTCAAATAACTTTAAAAATGGTATTAATGTCTTTCCTCAAATTTTTATCAAAAAATCAACGTTTAAATATCCGGTAATTAATGAGTTAATAACCTCTTATCGTTACTGTGTCCAAGTTTGAATTTTGAACTCCCAATACTTCATGAATAATTGAGAAAAACCTAATGGAACATCTGAGTTAAGTAGTTTTAAGTATATACAAAATTTTGTAAGGTCGGTTTTTGCTAAATTTTCTCATTTTAAATTCGCTATATTTCGCTAGACTGTATAATGGTTCAAGGTATTGCACTAACGGTAGATATGCCAGAGGCCTCATTCGCACAAAATTTCATGAAAATCGGAAGTGAAAATTTTTAAAATGTTACTTTTGTTATTTGGATATAATGTTTTTACCCAACGAAGAGCTTGAATTTTGATGCCTCTCTGCGGGAGCTAGATTTTGATTTTAGACACCTACGGTCTTGTACTCGTATAACAAGCAACTGGCATGAAGTTAGCATAAGTTACGACAGAGCTATGTGCTTATGAGTTCCTTCATACAATTTGACATTAAAAAGCGGCGCATAATGTGGTTATAACCCACTATTAAATCCTAGCGAGATGTTTAATGTAAAATTGTTATGCAAAACTCGTTAAGATCATATTAAATTTTGGCACTTATGCTAACTTCTTGCAAGTTTTTTCTTATACATAAGGCCGCTAGTTTCTTAGGATAATATTCTTAGAATTTTCGGTAGATTTAAATTTTTGTAGACGACTGCTGCTTTTTCTCTCACACTAACAAATCGACCCACTCTAATGTATGTACACTGTAAATACATACTTACATAAGCCCAGCTAACCAAGATCTCCCAGTCGGCCAAATCGTCACAGACGACATTGTCTTCGACGATTAATGCAGGACATGTCGCCTGTTCATTAGGTTTTCTAATCGAAAATTTAAAGGAAATCGTCGTCGTCATGACTATCTGAGTGACAATATACATCTTTTTGTCTTCAATAAAACTTTGTTATGGACAAAGTGAGCGACAATATCCATCGTTTTGTTTTCAATAAAGCCGTGTTGACGACAATCTGAGCGACAGTGTCATACGTTTTGTCTTCAATAAGACTTTGTTGAGGATAATCTGAGCGACAGTGTTATACGTTTTGTCTTCAATAAGACTTTGTTGAGGATAATCTGTCATATAAGTTTTGTCTTCAATAAAGCAGTGTTGACGACAATCTGAGCGACATTGTCGCCCATCTCGTCTTGTGTGACCTCGGCGCCATTTGTATGAAAATTTCGTCGGCGATTTGTATGGGGCTGTCTTCAATATGTCTTCTACGACTTACCATTGTCTTGTACCCGTCGTCAAAGATGTCTTAAAGACGTGGCCAACTGGGCTATTTAATAGGCGATGGTATTTAATACCCAGCCCTTAAATCGATCTGCTGTTGATTATTTGGAGTGTGATATAAAGTGAACATTATATTTAGCTCTCTGTTATAAATCATGCAATGTTTAATCTGATGATTTTATCAAATATATGTTTGCTCTAATTTATGTTCGTCCTTACTGTTATAGATTATATTTTATCATTTATCGCTGATTCTTTCATTTAAGTGATTAATTTTTATAAGAATTAGAGATATATTAAGGGACGTATAAATTCATACTTAACCAACTTTTAAAATATTCTAATTCCTTTTTTTCTTTTTTTTAATACATGATTTTTATTTATTGTACATATCTTCATATATGAAATAACAATAAGTATTCAAATCTTAAATCTAAAAATATAATAAGGCCCGACCAGTGTCGGACATAAGCTTAGTAATAGTTATATATAATACATAAGTAGTGATAATCAAAAGGAAAAAAATAAAAGTATTTTCAGGAAGTCCCATCTGGAGTGCTGTGAAAATAAGAGCCCTTGTGTCCCTCTTTTTTAGGCGGATGTGTCCAGTAAAGTTCAAAATATTACAAGCAAGCGGATTAGGATGTGACTCGAGTTTTGTTAAATATTTGCCAGCGGTTTTTGCAATTTCTTCAGTCACTAGTGGCATATTTAAGTCACGATGTATATTTGAATTTTGTATATACCATGGAGCCTATGTTATTGACCGTAAAATTTTGTTTTGCCTTCGTTGGATTCTCTCAACATTAGAAGCTGAAGCAGTACCCCATAGCTGAATTCCGTAGCACCATATAGCTTTTAAGAGCGACTTGTATATTAAAAGTTTACAATCTAGGGTGAGGGTTGAATTTCTACCAACCAGCCAATGTATCTGAGCTAGTTTAAGTTTCATTTGCATTAGCTTAGAGTCAATGTGGTATTTCCATGTGAGTCTTCGATCAAGATGTATACCAAGGTTTTTCACATGTAAGTTTTGAGGAACAATTTGATTATTGATTGTAATGGGGCAACAGGTGTCTTTTCTTAAGGTAAATGTTACCTGAGCACACTTCTGTTCGGTTGCCTTTATTCTCCACATATTTAACAATAGTTCTAGCTGAGTAATATGTTGCTGAAGATATTGGGAAGCCTCGTGAAGGTTTTCGTGCATACTAAGGCAGGCTGTATCATCGGCAAATGTAGATGTGTGAATATTACTGCTCAATGGCATATCACAAGTATAAATCAAATAAAGGGTGTTTTTTTAGAGGTATAGAACTTCGAATTGAAATAAAACACAAGAAAATCGTTTTAATGTCCATCAATTTGGCTTTATTGGAAGGATAATTTTATGCCATTAATGTTTAAATATGATTTCGGGCATGTGGCCGCCGCGGCTGGCTCGAATAAAGCCAATTCGGCTGGCTCGAATAAAGTAAATTTGCACGATTTTTTTAGAGGTATAGAACTTCGAATTGAAATAAAACACAAGAAAATCGTTTTAATGTCCATCAATTTGGCTTTATTGGAAGGATAATTTTATGCCATTAATGTTTAAATATGATTTCGGGCATGTGGCCGCCGCGGCTGGCTCGAATAAAGCCAATTCGGCTTTTTTAAAGCCAATTCGGCTGGCTCGAATAAAGCAAATTAGCACGATTTGCAAGCGTTGTTCTTTTGTCAACCTGTTCATGATGAAATGGCAAACCAAACTAAATATTAATCACTTGACAGCTGACAAAATGGCCGCCAGTTAAAAACGTGATGCCAACTTAAAGTTCTATACCTCAATAAAAAACACCCTATATAAAACTGGCCCCAGTGTACTCCCCTGTGGCACACCGGATGAGATTATTTCAGGCGTACTCATAAAGTCTCCTTCCACAACAGTGAACTTTCGGGCAATAATGTAACTTTCCAGCGGATTTAGAATGTTTATTGGTAGGTAAGTCTTTAATTTTAAAATTAGGCCTTCATGCCACACTTTATCAAATGCCTGAGAAACGTCAATGAAAAGCGCAGGGCAATACTTTTTTTCTTCAAAAGTTTTTCTTATAAATTGAACCAATCTATGAGTTTGTTCAATGGTGCTATGCTGACTTCTAAATCCAAATTGATGATTCGGTATGCACTCATTATCAGTTAGAATTGGGGACAATTTTATCATGAGTAACTTTTCAAAGAGCTTTGACATTGTTGACAGTAAACTTATTGGCCTATATGACTCAGCTTTGGTAAGATCTTTTCCCTGCTTTGGAATCATTTTAACCTTGGCAAGCTTCCAGCTGTTTGGATAATACTCCACTCGTAAAATTGCATTAAAAATGAATAACAGGATTCTAATAGCTATACGAGGCAACTTCATCAGCATCTGGTTACTAATTTCATCAATACCCGGAGCTTTTTTCGGGTTGAGTTCTGCAATTATTTTTTGTACATCACGCGTCTTAAATTTTATTGGTCGAAGGGGAAGCGCAACTACATTTGCAAATCAACAGCACCAGAACATGTGTTTGGGGTAAATACAGATTTTAAGTGCTCACCAAATATTTTACCTTTTTCAGTATCGCTTCTTGTCCAACCTCCTGTAGATGTGCGCAGAGGTGGTTTAAACTCAACTGGTGTTTTAAGCTTTCTAGCAGCGCGCTACAAGGAGTAATTTGATGCTGGTGTGACATCAAGAGCTTCCAAATAATTTTTAAGAGATGCAGTTTTTTCAAATGCAAGCAACTCTTGGAGTCGTTTAGTGCACTCTTTAAATCTGATTTTAAGTTGGGGTGATCTGTGCTGTTGCCATTCTCTTCTAGCTCTTCTTTTTTCACTTACGAGACGTTCAATATCCGTAGAATAAATTCTATTTAACCTAATCTGCGGATGGGCGGTAGTGGCATGTTCAGCAGCCTATTTAATATTTTCATTAAGGTTGGCAATGTTAGATTCAATATCATTATGTGTTCTTAGCGTAATATTTTCCGTGCAATGACTACTAAGATATTTTTTAAATCGCAGCCAATTAACACGATTTATCAAATTCGCATATGGGTGGGGTAAATCACTTCCTAATGGGCTACAAATTGTAACGATCGTGGGAGAGTGATCGGACGAGAGATCTAGAGAAGCTTCAATTTGAGTTAAATCTCTAGATATTTTTCATAACGCCAAAATCTATTACATCCGGAATTTTGTGTATGTCAGTAGGCCAATAAGTGGGCTCCCCACTCGAAATGACATCCAAGCCCATTTTGCAAATTGTATTGAACAATGCTCGACCTCTGGGTGTAATAAGACGCGAACCCCAGAACGTGTGTTTAGCATTATAGTCGCCAGCTGCTACGAAACAAGGGCCCAGAGATTTGTAAAAATCCTCGTACTGATCCTCAGTATTTGCGAATCTAGGAGGAGAGTAAATTGATGATATGACAAAATTAGTGCAAAAATTTTCGACACATATATTCGTTGCTTGTAAATGTTCTTCACAAATGTTGTCAATAAAATAATGCTTGAGTCTTGACTTTATTAAAATTGCTGATCCACCGCACGCTCTTCCTCTCGGGTCCTTTGAATCATATAAGGTGTAGCCATAAATTTTAAAAAGGCTTCTTGAAGTCAAATGAGTCTCAGAGACCAACATTATGTCAATATTTTTTTCCGTGAGGAAGTGCTCAAGTTCATTTTTATGTTGGCGAATGCCGTTTGCGTTCCAGAAACATATTTTTAACGTGTTCATGGTTTGTTAACTAAAGCTTGAAGCAATGTATTCTGCATTCGCAGCATTTCTTGCATCATGCTAGTCATATTTGTTGTAAAATTATTTATAGTTTGCACCAGATTATCAATAGTATCTTCAAGGCGATTGAAATTAAAGTTTGAGTTTGTATTTGTTGAATTATTTGGTGGTAAAACATTTTGTGTATTAATAGAATTTGTCTTAGCAGCATCGGCATACGATACACGGGAACTAACTGGTGGGCTTAAATAAAGCGTGTTGGCTAATAAAGTGTTTGCTGATTGGGCTGGGGCCAATTTAGGTGTTTGCCTCATAGTATGTTTGACGAAAGAGTACACAGGACAACCTCTGTAGTTAGCGGTGTGATTACCTCCACAATTACTACATTTTTGTGACTTTGATCTTTTGGTTTATTGCAACTAGCAGTGCCGTGTAATTCGCCGCACACAACACAAACAGTAGGTAATTTGCAGTAAGTCTTAGTATGTCCATATTCTTGACAATTATGGCACTGTACAGGTCCTGAACGCTTGTGTGGTTCTTCAACGGTTATTTTTCGATATAAGAGATATCTTATATTATATATTGGATGGGTCTTATTTTTTTTCAATTTTATATCATTTGGCTCAAGTTCAACGCGAAATAGAGGTTGAGGGATCTTTTCCCTATTTATTATATTAGATACATTTTTTACTTTAAAACCCTGGAGTACGAGAGCATCTTTTACTTCTTCAGGAGCAACATAGGAATCTATGCCCTTCAACACAATCTGCAGACCTTTAGCACTCTTGAGCTGATATGTATAGAAATTTGTTTTACTTTTTTCAAATTCAGAAACAATTTTTCGAAAATCTTTTTCTTCATAAATTTGAATTTTCGTTTCATCAATATTACCACGTTTTATTGGAACAATGTGAAATTTATTCTCACCAATGACCGAAATTATTTTTTTAATAAGAACGTTTGAGTTTTTTTCTCTTAAATAGATTGGTGGCGGCTTGGAGGTTTTGTTCGCAGATTCAGCGGGTTTGTCATTGTCATCTTCCAATATTTTAAAACGGTTTTGCCGATTAGTAGAGGATGCGCTGTTATCCCTAAACATCTTTGGAGCAGATGCAATCTTAGTAGAATTTGGGCTTCGCCCACGCTTTAAAATTGGGATATATCTGTCCATTCTGACTTGGACCTTGGGTTTTGGGCTACTCTTATCTTCAGTGACAACTTGGTTAAGTAGTGACCTCGAGCCCGAAGCGGATGATATCGCTGAGTTAAATGTGGAAGTACTAGGCAATAATATCAACGATTCACTAGTTGGCATTGGACAAAGCGAAGTTGAACGCTGACGAAACTGTGGGTTTGCCGTTAGGAAAAGTCTATTATCAGATTTTTTATTTTTATTAAGAGCTTCGGATCTCACAGTAAGTCTATCATCAGATTTTATATTGTTATCATTATGAGCATCAGAACTCACAGTAAAATAGGCATTTCTGCCGTTAGAACTCACTTCACAAATTTTTTCCTTTGGGGTACTCATATAGAGTATTCCTCAAGGGTACCTTGTGTGTTTTTTTTTGTTTACGGTTTTTTTTTGTTTTTGTTACTTCTATATGTAAAAATATTAGCAAAGCAAAAAAAGCTTATTTATCAAAGTTAATATGTACAACGAATATTTTTTTGTATGATTTTCTTTGTTTAGTTTGTATGTAAGAAAAATTCCGCTATTACGTCTGTTCACTATGAAGGTACAACGAGAACTCCTAATTGCTTTAACTAATTGAATTTTTCATAGATCTGTGACATTGCAAATTCGTACAATACGATGACTATTATTAACAGATTGCAGCAGCACCACTTTGTGTACTCAAAATGTGGAATCGATAGACGTTTAAAAAATATTAAATCAACGTAGCAATTAGAATTTTTTAAATTAATTTTGAATTAATTTATCTTTCCTTTCCCGAGTTTTGAAATTACTTATACGTTTTAGAAGGAATTCTCTAACCTTTTTTTTAATATTGGGTGTTTTTTATTGAGGTATAGAACTTTAAGTTGGCATCACTTTTTTAACTGGCGGCCATTTTGTCAGCTGTCAAGTGATTAATATTTAGTTTGGTTTGCCATTTCATCATGAACAGGTTGACAAAAGAACAACGCTTGCAAATCGTGCAAATTTATTTCGAAAATAATGGTTCAGTTCGCGAAGTTTACCGCAAGCTCCGTCCATTTTATGGTCGACATAATCGTCCATCAGAGCAATTAATTCGGTTAACCATGGATCGTTTTCGCACTACGTTTACTCTATGTGATAATAATATGCTCGAAAAAGTGGTTGAAAATTGGACCTGTAGAATTGGCTTTATTCGAGCCAGCCGCGGCGGCCACATGCCCGAAATCATATTTAAACATTAATGGCATAAAATTATCCTTCCAATAAAGCCAAATTGATGGACATTAAAACGATTTTCTTGTGTTTTATTTCAATTCGAGGTTCTATACCTCTAAAAAACACCCTGTAGATGCACATTTTTTTATCAATAAGCGTGAAAGTATTTTTGTAGTGCTTTCCAGTTAATAAGGAAATATATCTAGAGAAAAATTTATTGGTCGCGAAAAATAGATTCGAAAACAATAAAATAACTAACTTTGGTTTACTATAATTTTTATTACAAGATTAAGATTATGATTTTTAACAATCCCAAAAACAAGTACACGTTTTATAATTATGTTAAAAAATTTTATATATTTAAATTAGAAAAACTAGCAAATTAATTCAGAATAAGTTTAAGCAAAAATTAATCTATAAAATTGTGCATATTTGTAAGCAAAAAAAACCCCTTTAAATTTTGAGTGCTTTTAGAAAATCAGTAATATATTAACTTTTGCATGTTTGTAGGCAAAAAGTATTAGGTACCGCATACTTTTTATACTTCTCAAACAAAAATAATGGGTTATTCAGTCAAATTGCAAGTACTTACGACTGAGGAGTACATACACTTTTTTGCATTCTAGTAGGCAAAGTTTTTTGCTGGACTCATACGATTCTTAAAAGGGATGGCAAGGTTGGTACAATTGTACCTGTTTCAGTACTATTCAAATTTGCAAAGTACAATAGTACACCAATGACTAATTTAGTACATTTAAAGAATATTTCACTCCGCAATTCTTTTCAAACGATAGCATATGTCAACTTTCACTTTTGAACAATGAAGCTAATATTCTGCTCACTTGAAAACAGTTTTGTGAAAGCAAAACGCAGCGAGAAAATAAAAAAAGTTCACTTAAATTCTTATGAATTGAATTAGGCTACTGTTCGTAACGCTTTTTAAGCCAAATTACATGTGATAATTATTAATGAACAAATAACATCAAGTTAGTTGTAAATATTCTGACAACAACACATAGTTGAACGGAACAGCCAGCCGTTTTCGAAGGCCAATAAACCTTCCTCATCAGCGTTCTTCTGTTTTTTGGTCCACCGTGTGTGGTGTCAGTTGATGTAGATGTCTGACCTATATACGAAACTTTATTGCAAATGGAATATGTGAATTGGTTTGATTCATTGCATTTTTCAATTTGCTCATATAAATGTTTGGTAATGAAGGCTCAACAATTTACCATCTTTCATATATATTGCAACAGTCTTACCATTGTCGTTTGTTCCTTACTAACTATGCACATGTTTGTTAATTTGCTTATTTTTGTTCTACTTATTGTGGCAAAAATAAAAAATATACTTTATAGTAACAAACCAAAAAAGTTTCTAAAAAAGAAAAGGCACTTGTATAATTTTGAGTTGTGACTCTTTATGATTTAGTATGCGATATATTAAATACATGTAAATAATAAATTAAATGTTTCGTTGAATTAGTAAAGTCAAACACTTAAGTATGGAACTAAACGTGTGGCAAACCTTTAACTGATGGCATAAAATCTTCCACAGGCTCATCAAAATTTCATAAATGACACTTTATAAGATATGACATTTTAATGCCTTTCGATAGAGAAAAACATACCGCATCGATTGCCCTAAATATTTGTTTTAATTAAAAACGCTACATGTCGAAAAAACTTGACGTATTAGGTTAATTTCTTAACCAATGTATAGAAAATGTTAACAGTATTTTGTCTCTCCTGTAAAATTTTATTGAAGTGAGTTAGCAGGTTTGCACTCTAAGACGACGATATCTTACGATAATCGTTTATTGTAACCATTATTTGAATTAATCAATTTTAAGGTTAAATATAACCTTTTTGTCATTTCTCCTATAATTTTTATGTCCCTGGTTATAACTTTTTATTTTTATTACTAAAATAATATTGCCCGCAAGATAGATCATTGGGAGAATTACGTCCAAATAAAGTTATATGTATGTAAATGTATGGAAGCATTTATGTATTTAAATAATTGTTTGTCTTATACGTATATGTAGAATTGGATTTCAAAACTCACTACATGCAAGGTTAAAAAACGATTAGTCCTTATTTACACTAAGCAAGTCTTACTGCTAATCTGATTAGTTTGTCGGTGAGAGATACGAGGGGAACATATAAGTTTCTTTTCCTCTCTCTCTTTCCTAAAAAACTAATCAGCTTAGCAGTAAGACTTGCTGAGTGTAAATTAGGACTTAATAAAGCAAGTGTGTCATTTACAGTTATGTATTTTCGTTATTTTGTTGGATGAGCACATACATAGTAAATTTTTGCAAAAAAATATTTTACTTAAACCATATGTATAGCAGCACTACTTGGCAACGGAAAGTACGACAACTACACAAAGCAAAAACAAAAGTTACACATTAGGCTGGTTATGGTACAAGGGATGAGTTTTGTTCTGTTCCATGTAAGCAAGAAGTTTTTTTCTCACTAGACAATGCAAAAAAAGAGTTTTGGAACTCCCTCCAAAGTTTAATGTAATTTTCAGTAATCATTGAGCAATTTGCTTGTTATTTGTCAGAAGTTACTGCTATGGTGATTTATTTATATACATGCAAGTAATGTACATACTTACATATGTACATATGTCCATATGTATGTATTTAGGAATAGAGCGCCGTAAATAAAATTACAAGAAATTTTGTTTGCGTAATATCTAAAATTTGGATTAGTTTTATCCCTGTAAAATGAATTACTATTCCGGCAACATTGAATAGAATACAAGATTAAACCAACCCAAGAACATTGCAGACGGACGACGCCATGCACTCTTTATACTTATCTATTGATAATTTTAAGCTAGGACTGCCAACTTTTACAAATGTAATGTAAAACCGTTCTTCTTGTATTAAGTTTGGCAATAAAGTGTGGATAAAAATTTCTACAATTTTTTAACCTGTTTACATATGTATGTATGTACTAGCGAGTGGCACAAACACAAGAAAAATGTCTTACAAGCATTTCATGAAATTACAATTACTGTGTATGTATTACTTGCTCATTGCAAAACACATACATACCTCCGAAAATATTTCTTTTGTTTCACGATCAAAACATTGAAAAAGAGAACACAAGTAAGTACAACAAAACATTGTTAAAATAGAACAAGGCTGAAGTAGAAGAGAAATGAAGTAGAACATCAAAACTATTTTGGAACATTCAAAACATGTTTGAATAACTCGTAGACACACTTACAAAGAAACTTTTGCATTTTTTATGAACATAAAAAATCGAATGTATGTATGTATTAGTTAATAACACTCTTGTTTACATTTTTAGGCTTTTTTGTGTTGGTTCTAGTGTACTCGATGCTTTTGGTGTAATTTATTGTTTTTTTTTATTTCATTGTCTGTTTTTGTTTTGATGTTCTACTTCGTTTGAACATACAAGCACTAACAAAGCTATAGAGAGAAACTTTTCGAATGGTGCTTGTTTTGTTTCAGTGAGAGTCATGTTTTGTTATGCTTGTTTTGTTGATAATGTTTACACTGAAATATAACGCTTGGAAGTAGTGTGCTTAGAATACAGAACTTTCAATACCTTTTGTGCAGCTCATTAGTATGTACATATGTACCTAGAAAATAAAAGAATATTGTTTTTGTTGCATTTATCCTTTCTTGAATTTTAGCGGTAATTGCGGAATTTAATGTTATGGATTTGCAAATTGTAGCCAATGTATTCTAACGAGCTTTATTTTACTACATTTTATAGTTAGGAAGTAAAGAAAACTACTCGTAAACAATTTTGCCATTGAAAATGTCAAATTACACACACACACACAAATGCGATAAGCAAGGTATTTTTAAGCAATTTGACGTTAAAAATCAGGCAATATTATGGTTTCTAGAGTATTTATTTCAAAATTAAATTTCATTTTTATTCGGCAGTCTTAGAAGTTAATAAATCACAATGTTATACTATTTTACTTAAAAGTATTGCAATATTTAACCTAATAGTAAAATAAAAATACCACAGACTTCAGTTAAAATTTACGCGAAAATCTCTTTCATATAAATATTTAAATTCATTGAAATGCGTTTATTTAATTTGGTAAAAGTTTAATAAAAAAGTTAAAATGATATTTTTGCTTGCTTTGTTTACTAAACAATGCATTTTTTAGCTTATTTTATATACACAGAGAAAACAGATTCGTTGAGACAACCGAATTTGTTGCCAATCGACTTTTGGCGGTTGCACCAACTATCATATAATTCTGGTATGACGACTGCAATTTGATTGTGGTACCCTATATTTTAATTATAACCCTTAACCAAATAGTTGCAGCAACAGAAAAAATTGATTACCAGTATGGATTTTGAAATAAAAGTTATTCTTGCTACCGAAAATATGGTTAGTATAACTAAAACAATATCATAATTGGTAGCTGTGAAAGAAAAATTGGAATTCCTTGCTGAAATAAAATAAGCAAAAAACGCAAATAAAAATACAAAATTTAAGAAATTTATTATTTAACATATTGCCATAAGTTTATTTTAATTGAAATTTATTTATTTGGTGAAGCATGTCTATATGCATTTCTTCAACCACACATTTTGAACAGCCACAAACCTGTTATCTTATGCACATACTTTCAAAAACCATTTGAGAATTCATAAATCATAATATCTTTGAAAGACAAAAAAGTTAATTTTTAATTTGCTGCTACGAGTAAAAACTCAACCTATCCCAGTAAAAAAAGACACTCCAAAAAAGTCATGAAAATGCGATCTGGAAGTAGTGCAAATTTCGATCCGATCTAACGATTTTTACATAGGGTTGTCATTGCAAGAAGTTCTTTTTTTCGCTGCCTGGTCACCGAATTGGAAGCGATTTTAAGAAAAATTTCCTTTTTTGTGTTCTATGATAATATTTTCATCTAGGAAAAATTGCTAATAGTTACCTATTTTAACAATTAGTTTCTTTTTATAGGAATTTAAACGCGAAACAGTAATTTAATGTAAATTTAAGCAAATAACTTTAAAATTTTAGACCAAAATTAGTTCATAAGTTTCTTCAAAAAAATAATTTTTTTAAAAATTCTGGTGAGTAATTTCTAAAACTAGAGAGGAATTTCAAGGTTTTGTATGACTAAAATAAACTTCTACTTGGTTTTCTGCTAACTATCGGCAAATTAAAAATATCGATTTTTTGGAAGCAATGAAAATGTACTTCCTTTAGAATGACTTCCAATTTTTTTTACTGGGATGATATGTAACTCAACCTCTAGTTAGTTGCAGCAACTGATAATAAGTATTTATTTTAACCTTAATATAGAACAACAATTTTTTAGTTGCCAATACCAAAAGTTGGTAGTAAAATCCAAATCATAATATTTTACTCGACTGTGTTAACCAATCAGTTAATTAGTCACGACAAAAGCATACGATCGGTTGATGCAATCAATTTATGAATTGTCAGAATCATATCTTTATTACAATTATGCCCTTATGGCAATAAACATGGATTGTTTTTTGGATTAACAGAAAATTGATTGCGTGAACTGAAATATAGTTTATGCAAATAATATTTTATTGGAATAACCATTTTTCAACCAATCTTTTTTCTGGGTGTATTAAAAGTTATGTGTTTTACACAAATACATACATTTGTATATACACATACATATATGTAAACATATGTAAATTAAAGCTAATCACTAAATAAAAATATTTTATTACCCCTCTGAAACTAAAGATCGATATTTTTTAAAGAGGATTTCCAAAACAATTAAGGGATCTAGAGATAACTGTTCACGTATAGGACCGTGTCTAAAATAGGTAAATTTTTATATATTTTTTTTTTTTGAATATTTACGTATATTTTCGTAAGGCAATTAATTAAAAAAAGATACTTTATCTGATTGATTTTTCAAGCCGCGTCCAATGGTGCATTTAACTTTACTGTTCGTACCATCAGCAATGTATTACTCCATTAAAACTAAGATTTTTAAGCATCGTTACACCCTGTGCTACTTATATTAAAATAAATTCTATAATTTCTTTAACTATTATTTGAGTCATTGTTAACTTATTTCTGTTAAAAGTTTTCCCAAAAAATTCCCTCAAGACCTTCCAACAGAAATAAGTTAACAATGACTCAAGCTTGAGTTCAGTAATTTCAATTCTTATGAATGAAATATTTTTATTAATTAATGTGAGTATCTAAAGAATAGAAGAAAAATTAAACTAGACACTATTAGCTGGGGGAAATACCGATATTTTTCTGTGCAGCCACACACTTCATCAGCACCCATGTCTATCTACTGGGGTAAAGATTATTATTAACATCAGCTATTAAACTTAAATTTCTATGAAATGGAATATGAGAATTGATTGTGTATACAATTATTGATTTGCCTTTGGCAAACACATTTGTAAGTATCACTATTCATTTTCTGTTTTTCCATTTTCTATTTAGGTTAGCACGAAGTTATATCACTCTACCTATGTATGTTTAACTATTCTTACTTATCTTTTACGATCATCACATTAATTATTTTTACTTATTCGATGCACCATCGGTACATACATATAAGTATTATTGTAGTGGCTTTATGTTACTTTGTTTTTGCTTTCTACAGTTGACTTAGCTTTCCAGCATTCTGAAGCGGTTCTGGCCAAGTGAACAGTGATCGCCAAGTGAACATATTTTTGTCACGTGCCCATGATGAATTAAATGAGACATTATTAGATTTAATTGAACTATAGTGAATTTTTAATCAGAAATAATTTCTTAATCAGGCTTGAGTTCAGTAATTTCAATTCTTATGAATGAAATATTTTTATTAATTAATGTGAGTATCTGTTTTTCCATTTTCTATTTAGGTTAGCACGAAGTTATATCACTCTACCTATGTATGTTTAACTATTCTTACTTATCTTTTACGATCATCACATTAATTATTTTTACTTATTCACTATAGTTCAATTAAATCTAATAATGTCTCATTTAATTCATCATGGGCACGTGACAAAAATATGTTCACTTGGCGATCACTGTTCACTTGGCCAGAACTGCTTCAGAATGCTGGAAAGCTAAGTCAACTGTAGAAAGCAAAAACAAAGTAACATAAAGCCACTACAATAATACTTATATGTATGTACCGATGGTGCATCGAATAAGTAAAAATAATTAATGTGATGATCGTAAAAGATAAGTAAGAATAGTTAAACATACATAGGTAGAGTGATATAACTTCGTGCTAACCTAAATAGAAAATGGAAAAACAGAAAATGAATAGTGATACTTACAAATGTGTTTGCCAAAGGCAAATCAATAATTGTATACACAATCAATTCTCATATTCCATTTCATAGAAATTTAAGTTTAATAGCTGATGTTAATAATAATCTCTACCCCAGTAGATAGACATGGGTGCTGATGAAGTGCGTGGCTGCACAGAAAAATATCGGTATTTCCCCCAGCTAATAGTGTCTAGTTTAATTTTTCTTCTATTCTTTAGATACTCACATTAATTAATAAAAATATTTCATTCATAAGAATTGAAATTACTGAACTCAAGCCTGATTAAGAAATTATTTCTGATTAAAAATTCACTATAGTTCAATTAAATCTAATAATGTCTCAATGACTCAAGTAGTTTGGCGTTTTTTAATATTTTTTTATAACGATGTGCGCTAGAATGTGTAAAATTTCATTTTTGCAAAATTACTAAAAAAAACTGTAATCCTAATATACATACATACATATGTACATATTTCAATATTTGGAACTTAAATGCATTGTTTTTTTTTGTAATAAAGTACCTAAAACACTCTAAGGCACATACTTATATGTACATATATGTAAATATATACTATATACATACACACAAACATGGCTTTAAGGTATAGCTGTCAATTATTTATGTATTTAAAATAAACATTTTAAAATTTTCGATGGAAAAAAGTGGTTACAAATCCTTTTCGCTACGTACTAACAACACACACGCATTATTATAAAAAAGAAACCATAAAACGTTGGAAAATCCCACAGCTCATTGTAAATGCATAAAATTTAAGTACCCAATTACTCGTAAAATCAAAGAGTATAATGGTAAAGAAAACACTCGACTTACAATTTATATTGAAAAAACAAAAACAAATTTTCATATTTCATTGTTGTTTTCAATACAATTGTAAGTCGAAAGTTTTATTTCGCAGTTCGGAAATAGGCCATATATACAAAAAAGCAGGATTAGTTCTTTTTTCCCCTTTTTTTATACTATGTTCACGCGGACAGCAATTATCGAGCTTCGCTCTCCCATTCACGGTTCGCGATCGAATCTTGATTGAATCAACATGGTTCGCCATACAAATTTTTGAGAGCGAACCAACTTGGTTCATTTTGAACCTAGCTGCGAACCATGAAGAAATTGCTATCAGCGCTAGTTTTGATAACAAATTATCGCTAATTTATCTGAACTAGCTATCAAAACAAAATGAGTACATACATACACATACACATTTTTAAACAAAAAAACACACAAAAAATTATTGCGAGTATGAATTATGTAATAATATTAGAACACATTTTATTAATTATTTTTGCTTAATTTGTTTATCTACTGTAAAAAAGCAAATAACACAGAATATTAAACGCGTATCAACTATTCACGTATATATGTATGCATGTATGTATATACATGAAAACAGTGATGCCAACTTTTGATACTCAAAGCGCGTAAACATTTTTTGAAAAAGCGCTAAATTGAAAAAATGTACATTTAGCGCAAAATAAACTAAAATTTTTTGAATAAAAGCGAAAAGGAGCTAGTTTTAAAATGTTTCTGTTTTAAATCAAAACATCAAAAAATTTTGTTAAGTAATTTATTAAAAATTAATATGTACCTATCATAAGATCAATACATACATAAGTACATTAGCTCGAGATATTACATTTCATATTACATTTTAATAAGGTAGATATAAATAGTGTACCTACATATATACATAATAGAAGTATATATGCATATGTATGTATCTATGTTTACATAAGTACATACATACAAAATTTCAATATTTTGCTCTTTCAAAAACATACATTATCCTGTTTTTAGGCTATACTGAATATCTTTCAAATCACAAAAAATTCGAAGAATTAGAAGATTATTTTATATTATTATTCTTGTTTAAATTGGTAAACTAACAAAATAAAATGAATTAAAAGTCGATCTTGCTAAATTAAAGGAAGACAAAGTTCACAAAGACTAAAATCTAGCCATATTGAACAAAAAGTAAAAAGGGGCTAAAGGGCTGAAACCAAATTCGATCGAAATACTTTCATTTCCGTAATTAGGTTCTGCAGAAAACGAAAAACGAAGAATTTGCTCGATGAATAATACTCTGAATTGTAATTTTCACTATGTGAAAGTACAAAAATCTGTTTGAAACAACTTTGTTTTAACAAAGAAAAATTTTTTTCAACCATTTATTTAAAATATGTTTGTTTTATTTAATTTTTTTACATATTTAAGATATTTTCTCAAGTCTTAAGGAAAAAATGCATCATCATAAAAACTGATATATTATATTCCTTAAAATAAAATTATATAAAACTTTAACACATACACTACGTTTGGATATGAAAGTGGATCTGAAGCAATTTTTCGGCAAAATCTTGACCGCTCTGGACATCCAAAATTGCAGTTATTGCAGACAATGAATGTATAATTTTTTTAATTTGGTTCACTTCAATAAAAAAAATTGATCCTTTGGTATTTTGTTGATCTTCTAATACGAGCAACAATTTGTTTTTTGTTCCCCAGTATTGCCATATTTAAATTGAAAACAATCGAATTGACGTTTTTTCGGAATGAACAAATCGATCGAAATCTGAAGAAGGTAAAACAAAATCGATCGAAATGAAAATTCGTAATCAAAACAATTTCGAAAATGAAATGAAATGATTTCTGTGACAGGCCTGATAATTATAAAAACTGCTAGATTTTCGTGTTTTTTCCGCGTTTTGAGTGACTGAAAACGGATTAAATCCAGCACGAAAAGTTCTAAGTTGGCATCACTGCATCAAAAATATTTGTCAAAATGAACCACGAATGGTGTCGTCTGAACACCAGGGTTCGCAATCGTGGTTCAGAGAGCAAACCAAGTGGTTCATGTTGCCGTCTGAACATAGCATTACCGAACTTAGCAAGAAAAGTGGGATAAAATTACCTTACTAAAGGTTGGCAGTCCTGTAGTTAAAAAAAAATCTATATTGATTCTCTTTAAAAGTTGCTTCCAAAAACATTGTTCATTCATACGATGATTTTTTCCATGTTTCTAGGTTTGATTTTTTTTGCCTTCAAAAATGGTATCAGTGCTGCCAGTTGATTTTAAAAAATCCATTTCCCCTACATGTTAAAAAAATGTTCCCATACGAAAATCTACAAATTTCATTAATTTTAATTTAAAAAAAGATTATTTAAAACATTTAAGTCCTCATTTTGATATACATATGGAGTTCTTGTGTATTAAATTATTTAAAGTGACTACTTCTGCGTTCAAAATTAATGCATACTTCTCTACAGATTTTCAGAAATTATCTTACATATAATACACATTTAACATAAAGCTGCATTTGAGATTTCTCCATTAATGGAGTTTATTAAGATTTAAGATAGATAGATGCAAGTGTAATTTCTTTAATTATAAAATCATTGTTTAATTGATGTCCATATTCTATTTCCTGAGGTGCCTGCCATTAGATAAAAGTCTGTGTAATTTCCAGCAAAAACAAATTTTGAAACGGTTTATGAGCAAAAATATATTTTAATTATAATTCTTTTTTTATTTATATACAAAAAATGCAATCTGAGTATAAAAAATATCTACGTTTTGTCAAAGTATTATTAATACTTATAAATAAAGAAACGTTTTGGCCAAAATAAAATAATTGTCCGATATTCCCTATAGTCCTACATTAGCGACAAAATAACCTGTTTTCTATTATAAAAAGCTGTTGTCGCATTGAATGAAAAAATAAAATAAAACAACATACCAAAAATTAAAATATGTGTAAAGAAAATTTGAAAAAAAAACTCGGAAAACGGAAAATGTGATTTTTTTCTACCCCCTTTGCTTTTCTATACCGTTCGCCTACAAACTACAAAAATCGTGTTTCAAAAAATCATTGAAAAATCAACGTGTGAATTAGGTGTAAGACTTTTCGTGTTTTTAATAAATACATACATACATACGCACATATTTTTGGAAATTGGAAATTGTTGCAATCAAAGACATGCCGTAGATTCTTAAAATTAGAGTATTTGTTTTCAAAAAGCAGATTTTGAAAATAATATAAAATCACAAAGTTGAAAATACTGACATTTTGGGGTTTAAAGTTCTTATTCAAAAGTAGAAATTTATAATATGCCTGACTTACATATATGTTAATAATTCGTATAGCCGACACATGTAAGCAAACGATTTTAAACAACACAGTGTTTAATATCAGTTGTGGCAATCTTGGTGATATACATACATACATATGTTTGTATCTACTTAAAAATATTAATAGCATTGACGATATGCTTCAAAATATATATATAGGCAACGAGTTAGAAGATTTGCATGAAGGTGTGTAGAATTCAGTCGGCTATTATTGTTATAAATTAAAAATATTTATTAATCATATGAGTGAAGGTGGATTAATAAGCAAACCGTAAAATTCGTTAAAATTAAAAGTCTTATGTATTTTTTATATTTGTATATTTATATTTTTATTAGCAATCACAAATTTAGACAATAATTAAAAAAATTTAATTTTTCGCTTTCAAAATTTATGGAGAAAAATTATAATTTGTTCCACTGTGATATTTTCCCAGTTTTTTTGCTTGTTTTTTATTCCTTATATTTTTCAGCCAATAGCAATGCATTATGCGTCAACAAGTACCGTAATCCTTTAATAGATGCATACATACATATCTGTATCATACCTGATCGATGCTAGCCAGTGCTGTCAGACTGATTTTTAGCCACAGCGCTGACACATTTGACGTTTATCGTCAATATTATACAGCATTAAATATTAGCTACACAACATTTTTTATTTAACACATAATTTTATATATTTTTAGGTTTTTAAAAAAAATGTGGTTCATTTTAGGAAATATTCGTTGATTTTAGGGTACGAAATGCTTCGCAGATATGTCGTATATGTATATTTCTTTATTTTACGAAATATTTGTTGTCTGCAACAAAATTTTGTATTTAAAATTTTTTTTCGTAAATTTAAGAAACACAATGTTAATAATACAAAATAAATTAGTGAATCATGAAAAGCAAGTTTGTGTTATATGCGAAATTTTGTATAAAACTAAAATACGTGGAATATAAAAATCTTAAAAAAATTTATATATTCTTGGAAAATAGTTTATTAATCTTTAATTCCTAGAATTGAAGGTTGTAATAATTATGAAAATAAAAAGATAACTTAAGGGAAGTTGTTACAGCCTCTGCATTCCTCATACATCACATACATACATGAATATTTTGCAATGAAACTCACGAATCAAACTGGGAACACAATTGGGACGAAGACGAAGTTTTCATTGCGAACTTTTGTCATGGAAAATAAAATACATACATATGTATATTTGTTCATATTAAAATTAACACAACGCCTCCCTAAAACGAAATTTGTAGAGCGTGACGAGCTCTGCGATAGATTTATTTCTATTTTGTACACCGACGAACTATGAAATACAAATTTTCTCTCTCTGTCTTTGTAAATGCTTCAAACAACTTTATAAATTTTAACAGCTGAATTCGTTGAGTAAATTCGTCGTTGTTGTGTTTCACACGACGAATTTACGCAGCAAACTCTGCGTGGACGAAATTCGTCGTTCGTACCAGTTGTGTTCCTAGCATGAACTAAAAACAAATTTTTTATTACAATAATTTTTTATACAATAACAGGAAAATAAATGGGGCATATAATAAAAAGTAAAACAAACCAACAGTTTTTATTATATGTTTAAATTGTTTTTTGTAAAATTCAGGAAACTTGTGTAGGTTTAAGAATAATTTTGTACTGTAAACAAAATGATAACAAAACAAAATTTATTTATGTCACTTATTTCCAATTTTGTGAGAATGTTTTATTTCTTCCTAAATTCAATGAAATCAGACCTGGGAAATTTGCATTAAGTACGGTAATGAGCATTGAGCATTTTCCTACATTAAACCAAATCAATGCAAATGCAAATTTATTACATTAGCACTAAATCATATGCTTTTAGTGCACTATATTTTGAATTAAACTAAAACTTTTTCAAAGTAATTGCATTAACATTAAATTTGAAATTTTTAATGCATTATTTTTTGCATTGAATTAAAATATCCTCAAAGTAATGCACTTATATTGCATTAGCATTAAATTTCATATTTTTAATGCACTAGTTTTTGCATTGAATTAAAATCACTTCAAGGTAATGCATTAATATTGCATTGGCACTAAATCACACGTAAAAGTTGCACTGATTTTGCATTACCACTAATGAAGTAATGCAATATGATTGCATTGTCGCTAAAACCTATTGTACATAATAAAATTAAACAAAGGATGAACAAAACAAATAAATATTAAAAAATACAGTAAAGCTCACACTAAGGCCACCTACATATGTATGAAGAATGTTCATTGAACAAACGTATGTACATTAGCTATGGCATAGTGTTATATGGGAATTCTTAGTAACGAGATTTCGACTTGCACGAAATCTCGTGCCTTGTAAGGTTTGGAAAAAAAATATTCGAGCCAAAAAATGGTGGCGGTCAGATGGGGGCGAAGGTCTCCACTTCGTGCTCAAAGTTGAGGGCCAAAGCAAAAAAAAAAGTACAAATAATCATATAACTTTCCCGGGGTGGTCCTCATACAAAAAAAAAAAGAATTCTTTGTCAAATAACTAATTTATTTTTGGCATGTGTTGGATACATTTTTCTATTTTGGACAACGACTTAAAGTAAAAGTATTTTTTCTTCTTCGTCGCGGCATAACGCACTCCTATAATCTTCTATTAATTTTAAGCCTCTTTCGGCAGCGTCGTTGACAACATGGAGTTTTTGCAATATGTTTAGCGCTTGCTTATAGGTTTCACGTTGTTCCCAGGTTTCTGGATCGCTATTTAAAAAAGTTGTTGGTAATCCAAAGCGTGGAAAAAAGTTTGCTTTCCCAGGTGTTACATAGTGGCTTAAATCCTGCATTACTTTTTGTAGTCGTTGTCCAAAGTAGAAAAATATATCCAACACATGCCAAAAATAAATTAGTTATTTGACAAAGAATTCTTTTTTTTTGTATGGGGACCACCTTAATGGTTGAAGATAGACGATAAGTATGTTCAGAGAAAATCTTTGTATTGAAAAAATATTGGAGGTCGGTCATACATTTGACTTCGATAGGAACGTGCGAGGGGCAATTAGAGCCCTACGAGTAAATGTTATAAAAATTTCTCCTTTGTATGGGAGCCCCTTTAAGGAGAGGAGTTAGGCGGTCAGTGTGCTTAAAAAAGATGTTGGGCGGAGAAAATTAATGGACGCTCGTCATACATTTGACCCTTGTAGCTGTGACCCCGGGAAAGTTATATGCTTTTTTTTTTTTTAATACATGGTTTTTATTTATTGTATCTTCATATATGAACTAACAATAAGTGTTCAAATCTTAAATATAAAAATATAATTAGGCCCGACCAGTGTCGGACATAAGTTTAGTAATAGTTATATATAATACATAAGTAGTGATAATCAAAAGGAAATAAAAATATAAAAAAAGGATTTTCAGGAAGTCCCATCTGGAGTGCTGTGAATAAGAGCCCTTGTAGCCCTCTTTTTTAGGCGGATGTGTCCAGTAAAGTTCAAAATATTACGGGCAAGCGGATTAGGATGTGACTCGAGTTTTGTTAAATATTTGCCAGCGTTTTTTGCAATTTCTTCAGTCACTAGTGGCATATTTAAGTCACGATGTATATTTGAATTTTTTATATACCATGGAGCCGATGTTATTAACCGTAAAATTTTGTTTTGCCTTCGTTGGATTCTCTCGACATTAGAAGCTGAAGCAGTACCCCATAGCTGAATTCCGTAGCACCATATAGGTTTTAAGAGCGACTTGTATATTAAAAGTTTACAATCTAGGGTGAGGGTTGAATTTCTACCAACCAGCCAATGTATCTGAGTTAGTTTAAGTTTCGTTTGCGTTGGCTTAGAGTCAATGTGGTATTTCCATGTGAGCCTTCGATCAAGATGTATACCAAGGTATTTCACATGTAAGTTTTGAGGAACAATTTGATTATTAATTGTAACGGGGGAACAAGTGTCTTTTCTTAAGGTAAATGTTACCTGAGCACACTTCTGTTGGTTTACCTTTATTCTCCAAATGTTTAACAATAGTTCTAGCTGAGTAATACTTTGCTGAAGATATCGGGAAGCCTCGTGAGGGTTTTCGTGCATACTAAGGCAGGCTGTATCATCGGCAAACGTAGATGTATGGATATTGCTGCTCAAAGGCATATCATAAGTATAAATCAAATATAAAACTGGCCCCAGTATACTCCCCTGTGGCACACCGGATGAGATTATTTCAGGCGTGCTCATAAAGTACCCTTCCACAACAGTGAACTTCCGGGCAATAATGTAACTTTCCAGCAGATTTAGAATGTTTATTGGTAGGTAAGTCTTTAATTTTAAAATTAGGCCTTCATGCCACACTTTATCAAATGCCTGAGAAACGTCAATGAACAGCGCAGAGCAATACTTTTTTTCTTCAAAAGTTTTTCTTATAAATTTAACCAATCTATGAGTTTGTTCAATGGTGCTATGCTGACTTCTAAATCCAAATTGATGATCCGGTATGCACTCATTATCAGTTAGAATTGCGGACAATTTTATCATGAGTAACTTTTCAAAGAGCTTTGACATTATTGACAGTAAACTTATTGGCCTATATGACTCAGCTTTGGTAAGATCTTTGCCCGGCTTTGGAATCATTTTAACCTTGGCAAGCTTCCAGCTGTTTGGATAATACTCCAGTCGTAAAATAGCGTTAAAAATTAATAACAGGATTCTAATAGCTATACGAGGCAACTTCATCAACATGTGGTTACTAATTCCATCCAGCATCTGATTACTAATTCCATCAATACCCGGAGCTTTTTTCAGGTTGAGTTCTGCAATTATTTTTTGTACATCACGCATCTTAAATTTTATTGGTCGAGGGGGTAGCGCAACTGCATTTGACAAGTCAACAGCACCAGAAGACGTGTTTGGGGTGAATACGGATTTTAAATGCTCCCCAAATATTTTACCTTTTTCAGTATCGCTTCTTGCCCAACCTCCTGTAGATGTGCGCAGAGGTGGTTTAAACTCAACTGGTGTTTTAAGCTTTCTAGCAGCGCGCCACAAAGAGTAATTAGATGCTGGTGTGACATCAAGACCTTCCAAATAATTTTTAAGAGATGCAATTTTTTCAAATGCAAGCAACTCTTGGAGTCGTTTAGTACACTCTTTAAATCTGATTTTAAGTTAGGGTGATCTGTGCTGTTGCCATTCTCTTCTAGCTCTTCTTTTTTCACTTACGAGACGTTCAATATCCGTAGAATAAATTCTATTTAACCTAATCTGCGGATGGGCGGTAGTGGCATGTTCAGCAGCCTGTTTAATATTTTCATTAAGGTTGGCAATGTTAGATTCAATATCATCATGTGTTCTTAGCGTAATATTTTCCGTGCAATGACTACTAAGATATTTTTTAAATCGCAGCCAATTAACACGATTTATCAAATTCGCATATGGGTGAGGTAAATCACTTCCTAATGGGCTACAAATTGTAACGATCGTGGGAGAGAGATCGGACGAGAGATCTAGAGAAGCTTCAATTTGAGTTAAATCTCTAGATATTTTTCATAACGCCAAAATCTATTACATCCGGAATTTTATGTATGTCAGTAGGCCAATAAGTGGGCTCCCCACTCGAAATGACATCCAAGCCCATTTTGGAAATTGTATTGAACAACGCTCGACCTCTGGGTGTAATAAGACGCGAACCCCAGAACGTGTGTTTAGCATTATAGTCGCCAGCTGCTACGAAACAAGGGCCCAGAGATTTGTAAAAATCCTCGTATTGATCCTCAGTAATTGCGAATCTAGGAGGAGAGTAAATTGATGATATGACAAAATTAGTGCAAAAATTTTCGACACAAATATTCGTTGCTTGTAAATGTTCTTCACAAATGTTGTCAATAAAATAATGCTTGAGTCTTGACTTTATTAAAATTGCTGATCCACCGCATGCTCTTCCTCTCGGGTCCTTTGAATCATATAAGGTGTAGCCATAAATTTTAAAAAGGCTTCTCGAAGTCAAATGAGTCTCAGAGACCAACATTATGTCAATATTTTTTTCCGTGAGGAAGTGCTCAAGTTAATTTTTATGTTGGCGAATGCCGTTTGCGTTCCAGAAACATATTTTTAACGTGTTCATGGTTTGTTAACTAAAGCTTGAAGCAATGTATTCGCATTCGCAACATTTCTTGCATCATGCTAGTCATATTTGTTGTAAAATTATTTATAGTTTGCACCAGATTATCAATAGTAGCTTCAAAGCGATTGAAATTAAAGTTCGAGTTTGTATTTGTTGAATTATTTGGTGGCGAAACATTTTGTGTATGAATAGAAATTGTCTTAGCAGCATCGGCATACGATACACGGGAACTAACTGGTTGGCTCACTTGCGCAATAGTGGCTGATAAAGCATTTGCTGATTGGGCAGGGGCCAATTTAGGTGTTTGCCTCATAGTCTGTTTGACGAAAGAGTACACAGGACAACCTCTGTAGTTAGCGGTGTGATTACCTCCACAATTACTACATTTTTGTCATTTTGATCTTTTGGTTTATTGCAACTAGCAGTGCCGTGTAATTCGCCGCACACAACACAAACAGTAGGTAATTTGCAGTAAGTCTTAGTATGTCCATATTCTTGACAATTATGGCACTGTACGGGTCCTGAACGCTTGTGTGGTTCTTCAACGGTTATTTTTCGATATAAGAGATATCTTATATTATATATTGGATGGGTCTTATTTTTTTTCAATTTTATATCATTTGGCTCAAGTTCAACGCGAAATAGAGGTTGAGGGATCTTTTCCCTATTTATTATATTAGATACATTTTTTACTTTAAAACCCTGGAGTACGAGAGCATCTTTTACTTCTTCAGGAGCAACATAGGAATCTATGCCCTTCAACACAATCTGCAGACCTTTAGCACTCTTGAGCTGATATGTGTAGAAATTTGTTTTACTTTTTTCAAATTCAGAAACAATTTTTCGAAAATCTTTTTCTTCATAAATTGGAATTTTCGTTTCATCAATATTACCACGTTTTATTGGAACAATGTGAAATTTATTCTCACCAATGACCGAAATTATTTTTTTAATAAGAACGTTTGAGTTTTTTTCTCTTAAATAGATTGGTGGCGGCTTGGAGGTTTTGTTCGCAGATTCAGCGGGTTTGTCATTGTCATCTTGCAATATTTTAAAACGGTTTTGCCGATTAGTAGAGGATGCGCTGTTATCCCTAGACATCTTTGGAGCAGATTCAATCATAGTAGAATTTGGGCTTCGCCCACGCTTTAAAATTGGGATATATCTGTCCATTCTGACTTGGACCTTGGGTTTTGGGCTACTTTTATCTTCAGTGACAACTTGGTTAAGTGGTGACCTCGAGCCCGAAGCGGGTGATATCGCTGAGTTAAATGTGGAAGTACTAGGCAATAATATCAACGATTCACTAGTTGGCATTGGACAAAGCGAAGTTGAACGCTGACGAAACTGTGGGTTTGCCGTTAGGAAAAGTCTATTATCAGATTTTTGATTTTTATTAAGAGCTTCAGAACTCACAGCAAGTCTATTATCAGATATTTTATTTTTATTGTTATCATTATGAGCATCAAAACTCACAGTAAAATATGCATTTCTGCCGTTAGAACTCACTTCACTATTTTTTTCCTTTGGGGTACTCATATAGAGTAATATGTACTACGAATATTTTTTGTATGATTTTTTTTTGTTTAGTTTGTATGTAAGAAAAATTCCGCTATTACGTCTGTTCACTATGAAGGTACAACGAGAACCAGTTATATGATTATTTGTATTTTTTTTTGCTTTGACCCTCAACTTTGAGCACGAAGCGGAGACCTTTGCCCCCCTTTTACCGCCACTATTTTTTGGCTCGAATATTTTTTTTCCAAACCTTACAGAATGTGAGGGGTTCGTGCAAGTCGAAATCTCGTTACTAAGAATTCCCATATAACACTATGCCATAGCTAATGTACATACGTTTGTTCAATGAACATTCTTCATACATATGTAGGTGGCCTTAGTGTGAGCTTTACTGTATTTTTTAATATTTATTTGTTTTGTTCATCCTTTGTTTAATTTTATTATGTACAATAGGTTTTAGCGACAATGCAATCATATTGCATTACTTCATTAGTGGTAATGCAAAATCAGTGCAACTTTTACGTGTGATTTAGTGCCAATGCAATATTAATGCATTACCTTGAAGTGATTTTAATTCAATGCAAAAACTAGTGCATTAAAAATATGAAATTTAATGCTAATGCAATATAAGTGCATTACTTTGAGGATATTTTAATTCAATGCAAAAAATAGTGCATTAAAAATATCAAATTTAATGTCAATGCAATATTAATGCATTACTTTGAAGAAATTTTAGTTTAATTCAAAATATAGTGCACTAAAAGCATATGATTTAGTGTTAATGCAATAAATTTGCATTTGCATTGTTTTTTTTTAATTTAATGCTAATGCAAAAGTAATGCATTTTGCCCAGGTCTGAATGAAATAAACGAAAAATGTGGTACTATATACGAAAATAATTGTAGGAAATCGTTTTTGTAACTTAACGACATTCGTAAAATTATGAAACTTTTTAAGGCCGTGATACACTATCATACAAAGTCGTGCGATCTACGAATAAATACAACCCTGATATGATGGAGTTTATAAAATATTTCAAAAGACAATAACAATTATTCACACAAGGGTTGTACTTTTTTCGTAGATCGCACGACTTTGTATGATAGTAAGAAATGGACTTTATCCTGCAAAGCTACAAACATTTTAGTAAAATTTAAAAATTTTTAGTTTATTGTACAAAAATTAAATTACGAAAAAGTGTTTCGTATTTTTAAGCATGGAATATTTTGGAGTGTATTTCATTTATAAAACAGACATACATACAAACATACATACTGGAGTATAAAACATACTAAAAATTAATTACATCAATATGAATCTTATTTTCAGTTATTTATATCCTTACCATGATGCATAAGGCTATTGATGCATCATTATCCAAAATGCTAGTTCCAAATTAATAAAAGGAAGTTTTCCCCACTATGTTTTATAAAAACCACACTTTGGATATAGAAAACAAATCTCGTTTGCATAAATTATTTTATGTTGTAGAAAACCATCCTTGCGTAAAATTTGCCATGTTTTTAACATTAATCTACATTATTTAAATTGCATATGTGTGTTTAGCTAAAATAATCGCAAATGAGTTGAAATATATAAATGAACAAAAGGCTCGTCAAAGTTTTTATTTTAAAACAAAGCTTTTGGCGATTTTAGAGACAAATCGTTACATCCGACAGCACTGGCGCTGGTCATACTCTCAATTTTCTATAATCGGGACAGTGCTATCAACTTTTAAATTTCGAAAAGCACTGAAACTATGAAAAGCACTTAATTTATATAAACAGATGTACTCAATGTAATTGGGCATTATTTCGAGTGTCGTATTACGACTTCGGCTACGACGATTTTGTAGTAGACTAAAGAACATTGCAAGATTTTTTCTTTAATCTATTACGAAATCTTCGTAGTCGTAGTCGAAATACCATACTCGTAATCAGGCCCAATATGTTTAACTTTTATGAAACCCACTCATATATTAAAAAAATCAAATATTAAGGAACATGTATATAGCAAAGACAAAAAAGATCGAACATAACAAGGTTTCATTTCATAAAAATATCACAGTCCCTATTTGAAAAAAGAACTTATTTAACAAAAAAACTGATATAAAAAAATTATAAAAAATAGAAAAATGTCTATTACAATAAGTAAAAACTAATTTTAAAGTACTAAAGAGATATAGATATCATCGTTTCTCCGACAAAATCAGGTTTGTTCTCAGGAGAGCAAAAAAACTGTGTTATTTTGAAACCTGTAAATGTTTTTATATAAGTATTTCGTAAAATTAATCTTAAATAATTGTAGATTTGAGAGGTATAGCGGAAGTGCCTCAAAAACTACACATAACTCATTTTATTGTTCAGCTTCAAGAGCATTTCAAATAAAATAGTTTTTTATTTTAACACATAACAGTTTATGTTGAATATTTTTTCATAAACATGTAGTATACTTTTGCTAACTTCTGAACCGACTAATATATCATTAAATGATTTGGTGGGTGAATGTATGACACATCAAGTTTTATAATAATGAAATAAACACTTTTTCTGTCAAAGATTTAGAGCCGGACATTTTAAATGCGTACTTTTGTTTAAAATGTGACTTGTTTTATTAACAACTGACTTTAACATTCAAATATTTTATTCAAATTAATTTCGAATGTCACCATTTCGAGTAATTTGTAAAGCACCAAATAAACATTTACTCGTTTTTGAAAATTTCTCGTTTTGAAAACGATTCGGTTTACAGAACATACCCGATCACCTGAGCATAACGTTTTTTTAAACTTTAAAGTTATATACATTACATTGCTATTTATATAAAAATCGTTATTATTTCTTATTTCATTGATTTCACAACAACAATTTTATCGTTTCAGACCTTTGTTATATGAAAGCGTTAAACGCGTGCAAAAATATTGTGGTAAACCTTAAAAAATTTATAGAGCTTAAAACCCGTTCTATTTCTACATGTTAATATGGATGTGACAGAACTTGTATGTCAATTTTTACTAAATAGGTTTATATCAACTGAATCCATAAAGACTCAATGTTTCTCAATTCTATTAATTGAATCATATTCCATATATTGTCTATAACAGACCAAATTTCGCTATTCGACTCTATTTGGAATGCTGATGACATTATAATTATCTCTTGTTAGACAAAACACTTTCTACATTAATTAAATTAAATATTAAAGTCAGAGTTTGATATAGCGCGTATTCCTTGAATCAATCTTCTAACAATACAAAAAACATCTTGAAATGCACAATTTAAATTTTTAAATGACAAGCATAATCAAAACAAATTTGATTTGAAATTTTTAGTTTAGAGCTCTTAAGAAAAAAAAAATTAAAAACTAATTTAAAAAGCACTGAGCACTACAAGTATCTTATATTTTTTCGCGTTTAAAATTTTAAAAGCTGACAACATTGCAAAGCGAGTATAATGAGTGGTGCTCACAGCCCCCAGGTAGCATTTTGTATCATAATCCAATCGTTTCCGAATCAGCTTGACGGGAAAAATAACCGTATATGAGCTCATTTTTCGATCATAAATGATACTCCCGTTGTGAGAAAATGGTACCCTACAGATGAATCGTACCAAAGAATCAGTTATGATACGATTTGCTGATTATTTTTGAGCAATTTTCATATTATATCATTTAAATCGCCTTTTTGCGGTTTGCATGATGTTCCTCTATTTTCAAGAAATCATTATTTGATCATATAGATGAATCATAAGTGAATCCTCTTTCAATCGCCCAAGTGATAAATCACTTTTTAATCATCAAAAGCGATCTGTAGAGAATCATATAAGATATTTCTGCCAAAAATGATCACCCAAATGCTAGCTGGGATTAAAGTACATTAAATAATGTTTATTTTCGAACACTGTCACAGATCTATAAGTATATTAGGGAGGTAACGAATACCAGTTTAGCGAATGCGGATGCGAAAGCGAATAATACATTTTAATTTTTGCGAAAGCGAATGCGAATGCAAATATTACAATTCGTTAAAATATCACATGCAAATAAATTTATACAAGAGTGAGTATAGATAATGACTAAAAATAAGTTTTCATGAGAAATAATATGAGTGGCACTTGTTTCGCGTGGAATTTACAACAAACAAGAACTAGTTAATATTGTTTGGATTTGAAATTTGTTGTACGAAATAATGAATGGTGTTCAAAAGTTTGAACAGGCTAGTCTTAAGAAGGAAATATTTTCACGCAAATCAAACACTGTCTTTTCTTTTTCAAAACTGAAAAATATTTCCAAAATCCGCTGGATTTTGGTTTCATTTTGATACTTATGAGAACTTATTGATAGAAAAGTTTTTTGCTAAAATCTTAAAGCTTTACATAGTAAAATAATTTTCGTCTTTTTGACGTTCGTTCATCGTAAACTATTTTCGTAAGAGAAGTTAAAAATTTTTTTTGTCTTAAGTATTCGCTTGAAATATTCGCATACATTTTAGCGAATGCAAATAGCAAAAGTAAGCGAATTATTTGCGAATGCGAACATTCGTTACATCCCTAAAGTATATATGTATATGTATGTATGTATGTATATGGAGCCAAATTTTCATTACAACATTTTGCTCACAATTAAACCGAAAATAGGTCTCGATATACATACATACATAGTACATACAAACATACATATATAATAATATTATAAGCTTATTAACGTAAGCCTGAAGCTTGAAAAACTATTATAAATACCTTGAAAAATCAAAACGGAACCGTGTATGTATATTATTACTATAACCTCCCGACAGGAACTCAAACCCATTTGTAAGTAACTTCAAACTGGTTTTTTAATAACCACATCTGGTTGCTTAAATTACTTTTTTCCATGTCGCCGACTCACTATTTTAAAATAGGCATGTCATAGGCGGTAGTCAATTGGCCATCTGTGCATGACCTTTTAATTTATTATAGTAAAAAAAAGATATATGTATATTATATACATATATTATATTCGTGTATGTTCTGGCTTCCACATCGTTTTCACATGTTTCCTTGTGAGTTCGGATGTTAAAACACATGATACACCTGTTTAAGTTGAAATTTAGAAAATACAAATTAATAGTATGTATGTGTTCCAGCATCCGAATTTAGAAGAAAATAATTTGGAAATGGTCGATTTCAAACTTTAGATTTTTGCTCAAAATCGAAAACGAAAAATTGTAAAAGTTTGAAATCGTCAATTTTTAAATTGTGCTCGTCTAAATTCGGATGCTAGAACACACTCTTAATTTTTAGTTTTTAAATTTCAACTTAAACAGGCGTAGGATGTGTTTTAACATCCGAACTCACAAGAAAAAATGTGAAAACGATGTGAAAGCCAGAACACACACGATTATATATATACATATATGTATATATTCATATAAATCTATGTAAATATATACATATGTATATATAAATTTTTATTATTATTATATTCACTAAAAATTAGAAATTCGTACATACATATATGTATATGTACATAAATATATCCATACATACGAACCGCTCATAGAAAATATTATACATATTAAGTATTGAAATTATTTAGTTTTTTTTTCAACACAAAGATTTGACTTTTGATTTCATGACATACTTCTTTTGTTTTTTATTTTCTTTTCATTTACTTATTTTGCTCTTATTTATTTCTTACGTGTGCTTCTATTGACTATGTTTGGTTGATATCTGAATGAGACTTAAACCAAATTGTAGTTACTTGGAAAATAATTAATTAATAAGTTCTAGTGTTTTTTCTCAACTGATTATTTTATTTACTACAGGGCTATTTTTAATTTTTTTTTTTTACTTTTGAAAAATACCAATTTCAATTACTTATTTCAATTAAATTTAATTTTCTTTATTACATTTTTGGGATGGGATTAATACACAAAATTGCACGCCCACTCACTTTGAAATTTGAAACCAATTGCGCACGCAAAACACTTGAAAATTTTGCTAAGTCTTTTTTAGTCGTCATAGTTATTGTGTTGTTCAATACATGAATGACGTTCATAAGCATACTTTAGAAAAAGTTGTGTACAATAAGAGTTTCGAAAGCATTGTTAAAAATTGTTTGTGAATTCACATTTTATAAACATTATTATAAAGGAAATTACGAAAACTTAAAATCCACTATTTTTATAAGCTTATTCTCAAGTTGTATTGAAGTTTGATTGTCGTGTGGTATACTGGGTAATGTTTGAAAGTACATAATCATTCATATACTCATATGCTCTGAAGGAAATGTCGATGGTGAAAATGTACTGAGTCACTTTTGACTTTGTCACCAGTACTCTCTAATTATTACCCATACAATAATTTGTCATATAGACATTTAGCATGTGATTGTCAGTGAAAATCTACTAGTAATACTAAAACAATTGGCTAGGTAGTGACTACATAGTTCTTATGGAAACATAGAGACATACCAGCCAGACATTTACTGGTACATTTCTATACATACATACAAATTTATTTATATTGACACGTTGTTGCAAAGTCCACCAGAAATACACCACATCTATTTTCTCTCTTTCTTTTATACTGACGAATAGAAGAGAAATTGTAGACAATGTAACTACTACTAGAACGTTGACATAAAGATATTTGGCCCCAGTCTTACTGCAGGGTGCATAATAACAGATACCTACTTATGTGTGTATGTATGCATATATGTACATATGTGCTATAAAAACACCTGTAAATACTAATAAATTTGGATAAACATAAAAGTCAAAGCTATTTCAATAAAATTTTTGTAATTTAAATCTGGCATTATTCTTTTCTTCTGTAGAACACTTTAGCAGAAGTTTTTTACGGATCTAGCATTCGCTAATCATTTTCTGGCATCACTGTAATAAAGCTTTAATTTATGGTATTTGACTATTCGCGGTACAGCGAATACCACCTTGTTATATAAAATACTGCTTATAAAAAGAAACAAGAGAAAAAGAAGAATATGATACATTTTTATTTAAGTTAATGTTAATTTTATTGAGGTTTTTTTATTAATTTAAGTTAGTAACAAACTTGATAGTAGCGAATTCTGATGGATGCAAATATTAAAATAAAGTTTCTTCGAAAATTTTTGTAAAAGTATTACTTTATAAATACAATTTTGTCTTGGTACCTACAAATTATACATTTAGTTCAAGTTTTGATTTAAGAAGGGTTAAACTGTTATTGAAAACAATATTGTACTGTTTTCTTTTCAATTGTACCGATTTTTTTCTGTTATGTACTGATTTCAAAACTGGCAGCCCTACTCAAAAATGATGCAGGGATTAGCGAGTTGTTTTTGTACAATAATAAGTTTTGAGCTATAGTAAGTTAAATCATAATTAACTAAGAAAAAACACTTTTTTTATTTGGCACAAGCTAATTCATAATGACCATGCTTAGTTCAAAACTAATGCACTTGTCCTGCGGCCACTCAATGCTAAAACTGATCACTTTTAACATGCTGAATGAATGAATGCGAATTTTAACCACCTCTGACTAATTTGTGTCTGATAATTCAATAGTTTTGAGTTAACTCAAATTCCCACAGGGTACATACATACATACATACATATGTGCCTTTGTATAATTTTGTATAAATATATTTTTTACGTCGGAAGAATGATGAATTCAGTCTATTAATAGTCCAGAAGGCAAACTTTTGTATGTCAGTATGTACATATGAATATCACAGAACAACTGGCAAACCGTTTTCCTTGAGAACGAGCAAAGAAGAGAAATGAGTTCATGTACTCACACCAGAAAGAAGACGATCACGTTTTTTTTATTTTTAGTATTTTCCATATTTTTTTACAAAGATACTGCCTGTGATGATCGCCGTAGAAAGTTTCGAAAGATACTAAAAAAATTTTCATCGAAGAATTTTACAATGCCAAATTTTAAAGAAATATAGCGCAATTATCTCTATATTTTTTTCTCATTTAAATCCATGGTATATGGATCATAATCAGGGTTACCGATGAGATTTTTCAAAAAGTGGCAGCAAATAGGGGATTTATCAAGAAAAAGGGGAACATTAAGAAAACGGGACAATTACACTAAACTTCTTAGTTTTAATGTATTATTATATAATTCACTTTAAAAAAAAAAGTATAAAAAGTGGTAAGGCAGTCGGAAACGTGGCAATTCGCCACTTTAGTAGGTCAAATGGTCACACTGATCATAAAACTTAACAGAACACAACAAAAATTATTTATGGATTGTATTCCTTCACCTTTTTAAGAATATTTCACTGGATGTACATTAGGTATGGCATAGTGGACGACTCTTTGAATTCGACATGCAACGACCATTTTGTGAGGTTCGGAAAAAACCATTGGAGCGAAAAAATGGTGGCGGTCAGATGGGGACAAATGTCGCCTCTTTTTAGAGTTTTTTATGGGAATTGTTAAAATTTAAGTTCAAAATTTTTTAAACGCACTAATAATCCCAAATTATTATTTACTTATTGTTTAAAGTAGAGGCAAAAAAATTTTTTCAAAATATTGTATAACTTACCCGGTGTTACCGCTACAAGGTTCAAATGTATGATCAGCACCCATTAATTTTCTCCGCTCAACATCTTTTTTAAACACACCGATCGCGTAACTCCTCTGCTTAAGGTGATCCCCAATAATACTTTTTTAAGAAACCGGCTTTTATGGTGCCTCCCAAGGGGTTTGAAATGTAAAACTGAAACACAAAAATTTTTTATATCTAACACTTCCTCCGAACATATCTATGCCCTACCTCGACTCCTTAAGGGGACTCCCATATAAAGCGGAAATTTTGATAAAATTTACTCGCAGGGGTCTAACTGCCCCTAGGGCGTACCTATCGAAGTCAAATATATAACCTATCTCCAATATTTTTTCAATTGGAAGATTTTCTCTAAACGTACTTGTCGTCTATCTTCAACCATTAAGGTGGTCCCATACAAAAAAAATAATTTTTTTTGAGAAGCACGTTTGTTCCACTTTTATCGTGCCTCTCTTCAACATCTCATCGGAATATACCTATGTCCTGTCTCAACTCCTTAAGGGTGCTCCCATATAAAGGCGAAATTTTCATAAAATTTACTCGCAGGGCTCCCCATAAAAAACAAGAATTCTTTGTTAACTCATTAATTTATTTCTGGCTTGTGTTGGATATATCTTTTTATTTTGGGCAACGACTTGAAGTAAAAATAGTTTTTCTTCTTTGTCGCGGCACAACGCACTGCTGTAATCTTCTTATAATAAAAACGAATACAGCGACGGCGTAGATGATAATGAGGCAAAACACGACAAAATAACTATCGGCGCCAGTGGAGAGTAAGTACGTTTGAGCCCAGTCATTGGTTTCACAGGTGTGAAGTGAATTACTTTAGCTCCCACATAAGTACACAAAGAAATAATGAAGGATTTGAGCAATTACGCAACACCTGGGAAAGCTTTGGATTACCAATAAGTTTTTTAAATAGCGATCAAGAAACCTGGAACAACGTTAAGACTATAACCAAAGAATATAAATCATATAGAATGCGCATCTCATACAAGCTAAAATTTTCTATGGCGGGTATTTCCAGTACTACCCGTCCAGCACAACGCTAGTTAAGTATCAGGTGACCTTATCATCCCGGCTGATTATCAGCTGTTGATGCCCAATTGAGCATTTTGAACCAAAATGTCAAAATTTGCTTAGAAATCTTCTGACAGATTGGTTTTGTAGCATAGCAAACTACGTGTTGTTTTTTGTGTTGAAAAATTGTTGTAGGGAAGAGTTCACCTGATATTGAATTCGCCTTGGTCCAGCGTACACACTCGCATTTCTTTCTGTAGTGTATGCTGCGCTCGTATTGTTGAGAGCGAAAGCGTGTGTGTATTTATGTTTGATTTTTATTATTTTGCTTTTTTACAGTCTCGTAGACAGCGTAATACGGATGGAAATCATGGTACAATTGTACTTTTTATGGTACATTTTTGACCTCGTTGGTACCGTGGTACTACCGCGAGTTACTTGGTACAATTTAAAAATGCCAATGTTTCACTACATGGTAACATTAATTTTGCCTATGTTGTCTTTCATATTTTTGTGTGTGTTTTATTTTAGACGGTCAGCTTCTCTGTTCTTGTTGCAATGCTGTTGTCAAGGCAAATTCATGTACCAGGTGGTGTCAAGTCTGGAACAAAAAAATCTGTCTAGTACTTTAACTGTACCTGTTAAATTGACTCGCCTTGGCTGTGCTTATATTTATTTTTGTTAACTACATTTCGCTCCTTTATTTCAATAGTGTGTTTTAGGTCTTATCGCGCATTTTTTATGCTCATAATTTAGATTTTATAGTGCATGAAAATAACAGGCCTGTTAATAAACAAAATTTGTAAAATAACCGATCTCTAACCAGTCTAATCTACGAATGAATGTTATATTTAATATTTTCTATGTTATTTTTTATACTGAATTTTTATACACATTTTTGTTAAGTTTCTGTTTTTTATTGTTTAGATCTGAATTTGTACACATTTTTTTACGTTTCCGTTCTTATTAATAAATATTAAATTGGTACCGTCATGGTCCAAAAAGTACATTTTGTTTTCACAGTTGGTACAAAATCCAAGAAGTCATTTTCCTTCCCTGCAGCGTATGCTATGCTCAGCGTTGGCGTTTTGGTTACTTGTAAGCAAAATTGGTTACTTTTTTTCCAATGTGTACTTGTGTACTTTTTTCCATTTTGTTTACTTTTTTGAACACAAAATTAACAATTTTTATATGGTATTTAAATTTGTATATCGTGACGCACTACCATATTCTTAAATGAATATTGTATCTAAGAAATAAATGTGGATGTGGTTTCCAAATTTAGTACATGATAAAGAAGAAGAAATTGTATCCCACTAGCAATTGCTCAGATTTTCCCAATTTAAATAAAATTTATATATTTTGAGACAAAGTTTTCAAACATAAACATAAGCACATGAATTGATTGCCGCACAGCCCATCGGCTTCTGAAAGGATATTTTCGTAGCTATCAAAACTAAATGTAGGAAGCTGGATGTTAGTACCAACTCGATATTGCATATGCATATTTTAATATTTATAAAATTACATTTTATTTTTATTATAAAGAACTTATTTCTTTTGTTATAGTGTATTATTTGATAAATAATTATAACAAATATCGAACCTTATTTTTGATTTAATCGTAAGTCCTAATTTACATGCAAGTCTTATTGCAAGTCTTATTGCTAAGCTGATTAGTTTTTTACGAGAGAGATTCGAGGGGAAAAGAAACGTTTCTGTTCCCCTTGTCTCTCTCTCCCACAAACTAATCAGCTTAGCAATAAGACTTGCATCATGTAAATTAGGACTAAGCGACAAAAACATTAGTTTTCAGGAGAAGATTATTTTTATAATATTCAAATTTGTTTTATATAATTAATTTTCGCTTACGATAAAATTTTACAGCCCGTATCTTAAAAGTTATAAAATTTTTGGCATTTTGATAATTCTTAACTATGGATAGGCCCATAAAATTTTAATTTAAATAAAAAGGTCTATTTTGGACTAAATCTCACTTACGATAAATATCGAATATAAGGCTCAATACTAATATGAAACTGAATTACAAATTTAAATGTAAAAGCTTAAAAACATTGCATCTGAAACAAAAAATTTGTGTATTTCTCACTATCAAACATAAATTTGTCTAGTTTTCAATTAATTTTTAAGCTTTACGAGCCTTTCCGTTTTTTACATTCACTGCGAATCAATATGTATGCATTTTTTATTTAATTTGCGAATTAACATAAATTATCTTGCTGTACAAAAACATATGCCGATATTACAAATTCTTTAAAATAATGGGACATTTACATACAAATCTTTGCAAACTATCTATATATAGTAAATCATGAACAGTCACTACTCAAAAAATCGCAGTTGTTTAGGGGTGGAAAAAACTGTTTACGAAGACTTTGCTGCAAAAGTAATTTTTTCGCTTTTTGTTTGAAAAAACAAAACAATTTTCATAGTTTTGAGTTGTGACTCTTTATGATTTAGTGTGCGATATGTATATATGTATGTACAGTTACTCTCAGAAATATTTTGCCTACATTCTTTACGAAAAACAGTTAAATAAATTTATTAAAAATAGAAAATTTAGGCAACATGTTGAATTTACATATTTCTTTTCTAACTGAGAAAGCAAGGCCTATAGAATGGAAAATACCAAAAATAAAACAACAACTTTGAATTTAATTGTTATACTTTTTTGCCTTTTCTTGTATCAACTACGCAATTTCAACATCACAAAAGTATTTTGCTTCTTTTAGCGTTCCCGTTATTTCTCAAATATACATATGTATGTTTTGATACATGTGTTTTTTTTTTTGCTATTTGTTTGTAATAGTAATTGTCCGGGCATACTCCGGACACACCTAAGTGGCAAGTCCATCCTAAAGTTCTAAAAACCAACAATACTAACGGCAGCGTAGCTAGAAAAAACTTTGATTTCGGAAGTTAATAGACAGAAGCGTTAGTTATATGCTGAACTACATAAATTTCAGACTTGTAATTTCGGGAACACGATAATATTTAGCAACGAAAGTAAATTTATAATTTTTGGGTCAGATAGACAGCTTATGGTGCGGCGCAAGCCAAATAAATCACTAACTATTAAGAATATAAGGCCAACAGTAAAACAGGGTGGTGGTTTTGTCATGGTGTGGGGATGTACGTCGGCACTAGGAATAGGAAAGTTGGTGTTTATATAAAGCACAATGGATAAACATCTATAGTTGTCCATTATTAGAGAAAACCTACATGCCAGTGCTGAACAAATGGATCAATATATCAATGGGTATTACTTTGAACATGACAACGACCTAAAACATATATCCCTGGACATTAAATTATGGCTATTTTATAATACCAAACATCTGCCAATAAAACCACAAAGTCTCCACATGAGTCCTATTGAAAAACTTTAAGCTTATTTAAAAAAAAAAAAATCGGAAAAATAGCATTTTGTCAAAGTATGCTTAGGACGAGTATAGGAAGAAGAAATGTATAAAAAAAGTACTTAAAAATTTCCGAAATTTATGGTAGGACGTCTGCAAGTGGTCATATCTAACAATGAATATCACACAAAACATTAAAACATAATACGTTTCTCTTAATAATGAAAAATCTGTGCAAAAAAATCAAAAAGCAAAATACTTTTGTGACCTGATAAATAAGCGATTTTTGCTTTATTTTTTTAAAATTTCATAAAATAATTTTTTGTTTTTAAATTTTAATTAAAATATTTGTAGTTAAGACTTCTCCTATTTATTATGTAAAAAAAAATAAACATGAATTTTTCAAAGAAGACATTTTTATATAGCATTCTTTTTGCAAATTTGTTGAGATTTACATAAGCAAAATACATATTTCTGTGAGTAACTGTATATACATACATATATGCACAGATTAGCTAGTTTCTTTTTACCATTGTTATGTTGGTGGTATGGTTACTGCAAAATTAAACGTCAAACACTACTTATTTGTTAGTGTTTCTTATGTGTATGTTTCTGACAGTGACACCATGGTTATTTCTGTTACGGAGTAAGGAAAAACACGAAATATTGATGTTACACAAGCATTTCAGAAAATCTGCAAATTTCATTTTATAATTTTTTCAAGGAAAAATCTTCAAAATGCAGAGAAATCTGCAAAACTGGCAACACTGACGACAAGTTGTAGCAAGAACATGAAGCTCTGTCGCTATAGCGTACAGTGTGACCGTTTGATCAACTAAAGTGGCAAATTGAAACTTTTTTGATTGCCTGCCCTCTTTTTGTCCCCCTTTTTCTAAAGTGAATTATATAACAATACATTAAAAATAAGAACTTTTATGTAGTTGTGTCAATTTTTTTTAATGTTGCCCCTTTTTTTTTTTGATAAATCCTCCCCTATTTGGTGCCACTTTTTGAAAAATCTCATCGGTCACCCTGGAAGCGAATGTTCTCACTGAGTGTTTGCTTGCGCTTTATACTTTCCCCCGCATCTGAAGCGTAAGCAAAAAATGTTTAATTTTTGAGCTCAGATGCGCATTTTATGTAATTTATATTCTTTGCTATAACCAAGCGCTAGAGATATTGCAAAAACTGCAAGTTTTCAACAACGCTGCAGAAAAAGCGTAAAATTATAAGAAGATTAGAGCAGTGTGTTGTGCCGCGACAAAGACGGAAAAAATATTTTTGCTTCAAGTCGTTGACCAAAATAAAATGATATATCCAACACATGTCAAAAATAAATTAATGATTTAACAAAGAATTCTTTTTTGTATGTATATATGCTTGTATACCTTAGAACTCAACCTAAATTAGAGCGTCAAGCATTGCGTTAGCAGCAGGGTATGCATTTTCAGTACATTTTTGCGTATAAAATAACGCAACGCTTGACGCTCTAATTTAGGTTGGACTCTTAATGGTTGAAGATAGATGACAAGCATATTTAGAGTAAATCTTCGTTTGGAAGAAATATTTAGGGTAGATCATACATTTGACTTCGATAGGTACGCCTTAGGGCCAGTTAGAGCCCTGCTTGTAAATTTTATACCAATTTTCCCTTCATATGGGAGCCCCCTTAAGGAGTTGAGATAGGGCATAGGTATGTTCGGAGGAACTGTTGGGGATGAAAAATTACTGTGGGTCGATCTTACATTTTATGCCCTCTAAGATTCACCATAAAAGCGGAACAACCGGCTTTCTTAATAATAAATTACTAAAAAAGATGTATTTTGTGTATGGGGACCAGAGAATGACAAAAGTATCGTTTTAAGTACTTTTAGAGTGTTGGCCGTCAAACAACTACGAATGCGTGCAGTTAAAAATAAAAACACGCGAAATACAAACACACCCCTTAATTTTAAACCGAATGCGTGTAACTATAAATATCCAACAACTATGTGTATACACATGCATATTTTAAATTACAAACGAAAACAACTAAATTTTATGGACTATGTGAATATAAAAATATTCTGAATACAAAAATATTCTGAATATTGAACCAAATGAGTAATATAGTTATTTTATTTTCACACACACATAAATCATGTTTTTAAACAGTCACACACACATCCACAGATTTTTCATTCCATTTTATGTACACAAATGAGGAATGAGGAATGATCAATAAATATTACGAGTATGACTGTATTATTTTTTTAACGAATAAATATTAATATTCTGTTTGTGAAAATATTCAGAATGAAAGTATGAGAGAGAGTCAATCATGAAAACGGTGAAATATATTGTATTAATTGTAAATTTTATTGAGTTTGTATTTTAAATGTCAATACATTTGATTAATAGGAATTCAATTCATTTTTGTTTGTTTTATTTATTTATTTAATTCAACAATTCAAGTAGAAAAAAAAACTTTCAGTCTTCAACAATAAATTTTCGTCCAATTTAGATTTTTTTAAGCTAGCAAGGACGCGACCTTATAGAATTTGTTTGTTTTTTGAGTCAGTTGTGTTGAATCTTGAACAATTCACATATACGAACGAATATAACGAATGATATAAAACTGGCCAAAATATAAAAAAACCGATAGTTTCGACGGCGGCTAATCTATGTATGACAAAAAGGCAGGCGACTTGGTGCACCATTTAGGCAAGGAGAACAAAATAGAAGCGAACAAAAAACAACATGTAATGCTATGTTTAGACGACGAGTTGAATCACCTGCTTCGCTCTCTGAATCATGTTTATGAATCATGCTGTTTAGACTATGCATTCGTGCTTCGTGTGCAGCGTGCCAATTTAGTGCTTTTCGTACTAGATTTAGAGTTTTTTAATTTATAACAGTGCGGAATTTTTCAAATTGTTGCTTAAAAAAAAGGCACTAAATTGGTGCTTTTCACCTTTGATTTTAGTGCGTTTTACATATCTACTAAATATTAATTTGTGAAAGTGTGGTGGTTTATAAGAAACACCAAATAAGAAATTTTCACTTTTCAAAAACTATCTGCTTTCACCCCTTTTAGACATGCAAAGTTTCCTTTGCAGAATGTTAATTCAGCTGCGTGAAATACGAAGGTAGAAAAACTTTATCTTTCATAGTGAGAAAAAAGAATATATTTCTAGAAATTACAGTTATAAAATAACTTAATTACAACAATAATCTAATTACTAACCACTGAGGGAAGCAATGTATTGCTTTCTTGATAACGAAAGCTTTCAAAAATACTTCTGAAAAGTACTAACGTAAGGCTCTCTAACAAAGTGGACAAAAGTAAAAAAAATGTAAACCAGTAACTTTTGCATCTGAGTACATAAAACCTACACATTATTACTTCTGTAAAATGAATTAGTAAAGCAAAAAATGAATGGCTTTTTGGAAACTGAATGCATTGCTTCTAGCTGGCTTACAAAAATTCTTCTGGGAAACGGTAATTTTTGCTGGGATGGTGAAATTGAAGAAATAGAACGAAGTATCAGAAATTTAAGGATACATAAATGGACAAATTTGCTCAGAACTGATTAATTTTGGATTGAAGTTTATAATTATGGAAATTCAAATAATCATAATCCATTTCTAATACTGCCAATATTTTATCTAAGACTATTAACATTACCATGTTCAAATGTTGAAGTAGAAATAACTTTTAGCGCTTATAACTTTTTTAAAAGTAAGTTAAAAATACAATAATGATTTTATAAATCAAATTGTTTCATTCATATAAAATACGGTCTAAAAGGAAAAGGCTTATGTTGTTCAGTAACTCGTTTCTGTAATTCTCGCATCGTAAAATTTCTCACATGAAGTGTGAAACACAAAATTCCATCGTTTCTCGATTTGTGAAAAAAAAGTTTCTGTATTTGAATGTGAAAACAGACAACACTGAATCTGTTTTTACTGGAATATTTCCAGTAATCGAATGTCAAATGAAAACAAAAGTCACAAAAAAATTCCAAAAAAAATTCTAAATAAATATAATCATATCGAATCGTTAATAATAATTTTAGTTCAACAATTCGTTGCATATCTTTTCAACTAGTTTATTTTTCATATTTTCACACACAAATTCAAAAATTCACATGTTTTTGTACAATTTAAAATCCGAGAATTGCGAGAAACTATTCACAAAATATTGTTACAGAAACACTTTTTCTCACATCGTTCCAATAATTGCTGGAAATTTGTTTAAATGACAGATAGTTCTCGCAAAGTAACGATACAGAAACACTTATGTGAGAAAAGCCATTATGTGTTTCAATTTACACTGTTTCCACGATTCCCTTGTTTCATGCGGGAAATTTTACGATGCGAGAAATACAGAAACGAGCTACAGAATGTAACATACTGAACTATGTTCATGTAAAAATTAATTCAGATGAAACACCTAAAATTTAATTGTTTTTTTTTAATACACCATAATTGCAGTGTCTTGCGAAATGAACTTCAATTAGTTTCCTACTCATGTTCTACTTATACGCAAAATCGAAATATGGCTCGATATAATTGAAATTATTACAAAAACCTATGAAATGTAGTAAATTTAAAATTGTAGTTAACTTAAATTTTTAATTTCTACTCATTCAATACATATATAATTAGCCATGTGGGCTTTCTCTGTATTGAAAATAAATAGATAAATATACAAATATAAATAAAAAATATATTGCATTTAGTGCTTTTTGTGTGTTCATAACACAGTGATTTTTGCTCTGAAAAAGTTGGCATCATTGTTCGCGTGGCATTTTTTTATGTATATTCACACATGCATACGTATCATACGCACGTGTATACATGCATACATACTTACATAAATTCGATTCAAGCAAAATCTTGTTTTTGAAGGCATCTCTATATTTTCTTCTTATTTTTCCTTTTTATATTATTATATATATTATTTATTTATATTAAACTCACATCTATGTTTTTTTTGGCTTGTTTTCATTTGTTTACAAACACACACATACACATATACCTATTTTGTTTTGATAGCTAGTTCAGATAAAGTGGCGATTAACTGCGATAAAAGTTAGAGAAGATACCAATTTTACGTGCTTCGCAAGTAGATTCATATTGAATCTACTTGATTCGCTCTCATAATTTTGTATGGCGAAGCAAGTGGATTCGGTCATGATTGGGGCGTGAAGCATGAATAGAGAGCGAAGCACGTACCGTCTAAACATAGTATAAGATGTCATTTACTTGAAACTAATACTTTCATTGTTGCAGCTTTTAGAAGTACACATTTTTACAACAGATTTTACAAATTTTGCTGAAGTATTTTATACAATATTAAAAACTTTTTTCAAAAATTTTGGATGTTGTGCCAAAATTTGGGTGAGCATGCCATCGTGCCATTAATCATTGAATTGTGCCAAAAATGGCACGATCGTGCCACATATACCAACCGTGATGTGTATATTAGAGTGGACCCTCAATGTATGGGAAAATTTTAAACTTATCTGTTTCAAAATCGTAGCCCATTTTTGTGTTAGGTTAGGGTAAAATAAAATTTGGTAAAAATTTGAGCTCGATCGGTTGAAAATTGCCGTGCCGCACGAGCATTGAAGTCTGTGAGAATGAAATTCGGGCAAAATGGAGAAAAAAACGTCCGTAACTACTGAGGAGTCACCTCTAGAGATGTAAAATGTAAGAGCAACCCCCATTATTTCTCTAGAACAAACTTATCGTCTATCTCCAACCCTTCACATGATCCCCATACAAAAAATTTAATTTTCCCAAAAATTTACTACCCAGCTAAAAAAATATGTATGGAGCATATATGATGTTCCATATATGGTTCAGATCCGAAAAATGAGGGTATATGACCATATATGATAATATATATTCATACATTTTCATACATATAGATATTTGTAAATTCATATTCATATTTATTAAAATTACTTTTTTTAAGATTTTCAACATCTAAGTTGTATTTGATGAAACATATGTTGCATAAATAATTAAAAACGAACTAAAATACATTTAATTCATCATTTTAAGAGAACAGGTACATCGATTATTTAAAAAACACAATTTTAAAACTCATCTTTGCACAAAAAATTTAATTTAATAAGAATTTAGATTAAAAACTAATGCAATTAATCATTAAAAAAAATTATCCGTGTTTATACCAACACTAGTTTTCAATAAAATTTTTGGCAGTAATATGAACTTTGTTTCTTAAAAATATCTAGAGTATTTTCTATAAAATTAATGAATGAAGTATCCTTTTGATTATGTTATTTACTTTGCAAACCGTTTGTATTTTCTAATAGATTTGCAATTCACCAGTGATAAGAAAACAGAGGCGGTATTCGATGTTTGATGCAAATGTTCTTGCGTTAGTGCAAATGCTTTTCTTTAAAATCCAACAACAAAATACACACACAATCCAAAGAAAAGCTACAAAACATTTGATTCAAACATGGAATACCGCCAGAGAAAAAGTTCGAGTTAATAAAATGCAAGCTTTTTTGATTGCAAAAACAATCTTATGTGAGATATTATGTATGCATACATTTTTATGTCTCCATATATTACATCTAATTTATATATGTATACATATATGAAGAGTTTCATAATTAAATTTCCATATATGACCTCATACATTATAATACATTTCATATATTAGTCCATATATCAATTCATATATAATACTTTTGCCATGTATAATATATATGTCCATACATGAATTCATACATATTCATATATATTTATATACATTCATATATTAAAAATATATGGGCCATACATAATTTTTTTAGCTGGGTAACTAAATTTTTAATAAAACTGGTGTTGTCGCCAAATGGCTCTAAAAAATATATTATTCTGTTTATTTAATCTTGGTTCAGTTTATTTGCAATTTTTTTTTGTTTTATTTAATATGATTTACTTTTTGAATTGTATTTGTATCACACAATGTGAATTACCTTAATGTATTCTTATTTGTCTTATATTCTTAAATTCTTGTTATGCTTATGTACAATTTGTTGTTGTTATATACATTGATCTCAATGCAGTTCGAAGTTTCGTTGAGTTATCCCGTTAGTTTAAATGTATGTATATAACACAAAAAAAATTTCAAAAAATGTTCGTACATAAATGAATAGTTGTCCAACAAAATATTTTAACAAGACTGTTAGTTGGTAAAGGAAATGCACTGCGGTAAGTTCATTAGAACATTAACATAATTTTTAAGTAATTTTACAGCGATGAGATCCTTGCTTCGAAATTAATATTTGCGTCAGATGACATCATTACTTTTTGCATGGCCCAACTACAGAAAATACAACGCCGCAACGACTATAAAGAACTGTTGGAACTAGTTGTTTTCTTCCTTGACGCTGATTTGGCTGAATATAAGTTCAAAGAACTCATACCCATTCACCACGCTCGATGGAGCAATTTATTCTTTAAAAATATTTATTTTCAGAGGCAATTTATTCTTTAAAAATATTTATGTTCAGAGATCAATTTAAATTGGAAAAATCACAATTGGATGGAATTCGAGATGTCTGCGTGTTTGTTGTTCGTCTATACGTAAAAGTCTGGTATAACTGTACTGAAGCTGTTAAAGCTCCAAATCAGGACTTTAAATTTTTGAAAGCACTTCACTCATACGCAGACTTGGATCAGAAATTGTCGAAAACATTGGTAACAAAGTTTATCAGACATTTGTGGTATCTGGCGGATGAGGCTATAGCCCTCGCTTTCTTTGACTCAGATGTTTCGTGTGATATAAAACGAAAAATGTTGGCTTTTATTAACGCAGATGATGGAGAAGAAGTCCTTGCAGAAAGTGAAGAAAAATCTGTAGAAGGAACTGAAGAAGAAGAAGATCACGACTATAGTACCGATGGCTCTGACGATGTTGAAAATGCTATCCGTAGCAAGAAAAAAATTTACGTTAATTTTGCAGAATAATTTTAATAAATTTTGAAAATCTCCTAAAATGCAAATGTCTTATGTTTCTACACAAAATTATTACATCGAAACAACCGGCATACATTTATAATAGAATTGCGTTTGCTAGATCCAACCGCGGTAGGAATATTATACAGCAAAAATACAAGAGCCTTATATCTAAACGCCAATTTCTGATCTATACAATCAGTCTTTGGAACTCTTTACCAAACAATATCCAAAAAAATAGGCAACGCAAACATATTTAAAAGGGAGTTATTCAAATTGTTTATGTAATAACTATTTTTGCTTATTTATTTATATTTACTTTTTATTTATGTTCTTTTGCTATTAAAATTGTTTTTCCTATTTTATTCATAATGCTTTTTCTATATATTAATTATTTCTTTTATATCACTTAGATGTTTGTTGTAATCACTAGCACTATCATTTATAAGATATTTGTCTTGTGCTAGATCGCAATTAATAAATAAATAAATAAATAAATGAGCAATTTTTCTCGAATGGCTTGAGTGCTTTCGTAACGTCTAAAACAAAAAACTTTTCGAACGCTTCAACTTGCCGCATGAATTTATACGATACCCACCGGAAACGTGGTCGCAGCGAGAAGATTATCAGCGAGCATTGAAAGTTGTCGCGAAAATTCAAGTTGTTAACGACACCGCAGAAAGAGGCGTGAAAATTATGGAGGAGTACAATAAAATATTGTGCAGAAACGAAGAGGAGAAGCAATATTTGATTCAAGTTGTCGCTGATTATCGAAAAAAATATCCGAATTTTGAAAAAATTAATTTGATATAAATCGGTGATAATTAGCAATTAATAAAATTAATAAAGCCATTTTAATTAAATTTAATAATTGTCTATTTTTTCTCCATTTTGGTAAATTTTTGGGAAAATTAATTTTTTTGTATGGGGACCATGTGAAGGGTTGGAGATGGACTATAAGTTTGTTCTAGAGAAATATTGGGGATATAAAAATAATGGGGGTTGCTCTTGCATTTTACATCTCTAGAGGTGACTCCTCAGTAGTTACGGACGTTTTTCTCTCCATTTTGCCCAAATTTCATTTTCACAGACTTCAATGCTCGTGCGGCACGGCAATTTTCAACCGATCGAGCTCAAATTTTTACCAAATTTTATTTTACCCTAACCTAACACAAAACTGGGCTACGATTTTGGAAAATCGAAAAAAAAAATTAAGGACCACCTTAGTGTATATGTGTGTTTGTAAACAAATGAAAACAAGCCAAAAAACATAGATATGAGTTTAATATAAATAAATTTAATTAAGTTATGAATAATATAAAAAGGAAAAATAAGAAGGAAATATAGAGATGCCTTCAAAAACAAGATTTTGAATGAATCGAATTTATGTAAGTATGTATGCATGTATATACATACGTGCGTATGATACCTATGTTTGTGTGAATACCACGCGAACAGTGATGCCAACTTTTTCAGAGCAAAAACACTGTGTGTTCATAAAAACGCACTAAATGCAATATATTTTTTGTTTATATTTTTATATTTATCTATTTATTTTCAATACAGAGAAAGCCCACATGGCTATTTATATATGTATTGAATGATTAGAAATTAAAAATTTAAGTTACCCAGCTAAAAAAATATGTATGGAGCATATATGATATCCCATATATGGTTCTGATCCGAACCATATATGGGATATCATATGATAATATACATTCATACATTTTCATACATAAATTTTCGTACATACATACATACATATGTGTAAATTCATATTCGTATTTATTAAAATTACTTTTTTTAAGATTTTAAACATCGAAGTTGTATTTGATGAAACACTTGATTGGTGGATAAATAATTAAAAACGAACTTAAGGACATTTTTCATAATTTTAATAGAAGAGGTGCATCGATTACTTAAAAAAACACAAAACTTGTCTGCGTACATAAAATTAAATTTAATAAGAATTTAGATTAAAAACTAATGAAATTAATCATTAAAAAAAATTATCAATTTTATATCAGCACTAGTTTTCAATCATTTTTTTGCAGTAATATGAACTTTGTTTCTATAAAATTAATGACTGAAATATCCTTTAGGGCTAATAAATCAGTCAATGATTATTTGTATTTTATTTTTAAATCTTATTTAAATACAAAAATTTGTTTCTCACTGCACAATTAAATCAAACTTAAACAGCCAACACTGTAGATTTAAGTGTTGTTTAAATTTTACAAACACACCATATGTTTAGTGCATGTGTGTGTTTTTTGAAGGTACGTACATGAACATCATGTGGTCGTATTAAAATGATTTCGTTTAATTTTCGCAAATGTACAACAAATGTAACACATATTTTCATATCATAAAATATATAAATAGAAAAATGCATTCTGATGCTCTTTTTGTATCATAAAATGTGTTTTTTGCTATTTCACTTTTCTGCTAATTGATAAATCAACTTTCTTGTTTATATTGAACAGCTGTTTTTTGGAAAGCTTTCCATAATACTGTAGTGCTACCGTACTTTCAACTTAATTTGATAATAACTTTAATTAACCACTGAAAAAATTAAAGTGTATTTAAACACATTTTAATTTTTAATGAAAATTAACTCAAACTTTATTTAAACATTCACTGATTTATTAGCTATTAGATTATTTCGTTTATTTAATACGGCCGCAATGTATAAAATCGTACAAGAATGGGGTTTATTTTTTAAACGTTAAGGATGTACGCATATAAACTTTTCAAACCGTATGTATTATCTAATAGATTTTCAATTCACCACTGATAAAAAAGAGAGAAAAAATTCGAGTTAATAAAATGCAAGCTTTTTTGATTGCAAAAACGATCTTATGTGAGATATCATGTATGCATACATTTTTATATGGATCCACATGAAGAGCTTCATAATTAAATTTTCATATATGACCTCATACATTATAATACATTTCATATATTAGTCCATATATCAATTCATGTATAATACTTTTGCAATGTATAATCCTATACATTTCCATACATGAATTCATACATATTCATATATATTTACATACATGGGTAACTACAATTTTAAATTTTCTACATTTCATAGGTTTTATGTAATAATTTCAATTATATCGAATATCGAAATAATTGAAGTTCATTTGGTAAGACACTGCAATTATGGTGTATTATTTTAAGAAAAGAGTGATCAACGAGAATTATATCCTCATTTCAGGAAATGCAGTTTCATTTTTTTCCTCTGGCCATAAAGCTGTTTTAATAAAACAATTAGATTTTAGGTGTTTCATCTGAATTAATTTTTACATGAACATGGTTCAGTATGTTACATTCTCTAGCTCGTTTCTGTATATCTCGCATCGTAAAATTTCCCGCATGAAACAAGGGAATCGTAACAAAAACAGTGTAAATTGAAACACAAAATATATCGGTGTTTCTGTATCGTTACTTTGCGAGAACTATCTGTCATTTAAACAAATTTCCAGAAATTTTTGGAACGATGTGAGAAAAAGTGTTTCTGTAACAATATTTTGTGAAAAGTTTCTCGCAAGAACTGTCTAAATAACTCGCATTTTAAATTGGTGCGAGAACAACCAAATTTGTACAAAAACATGAAACATGAAAATATGAATAATAAACTACTTGAAAAGATATGCAACGAATTGTTGAACTAAAATTATTATTAAGGAGTCGATATCATTATATTTATTTACAATTTTTTTGTGTAATTTTCTATAATAGAGACAATTGCTAGAAAAAACTTATTTCAAGCATTTTAAATTCACTTTATATTCATGTTCATTATTCAATTTTATTTTTCTTGAAAAATATTATTTTTTTGTTATTGAAATAATATTTTTGTGACTTTTGTTTTCATTTGACACTCGATTACTGGAAATATTCCAGTAAAAACAGATTCAGTGTTGTCTGTTTTCACATTCAAATACAGAAACACTTTTTTCACAAATCGAGCAACGATGGAATTTTGTGTTTCACATTTCATGTGAGAAATTTTACGATGCGAGAATTACAGAAACGAGTTACTGAACAACATAAGCCTTTTCTTTTCAGACCGTATTTTATATGAATGAAACAATTTGATTTATAAAATCATTATTGTATTTCTTACTTACTTTTAAAATAGTTATAAGCGCTAAAAGTTATTTCTACTTCAACATTTGAACATGGTAATGTTAATAGTCTTAGAGGAAATATTGACAGTATTAGAAATGGATTATGATTAGTTGAATTTCTATAATTATAAACTTCAAAGCAAAATTGATCAGTTTCGAGCAAATTTTTCCATTTATCCTTAAATTTCTGATACTTCGTTCAATTTCTTCAATTTCACCATCCCAGCAAAAATTACCGCTTCCCAGAAGAGTTTTTGTAAGCCAGCTAGAGGCAATGCATTCATTTTCCAAAAAGCCATTCATTTTGTGCTTTACTAATTCGTTTTACAGAAGTAATAATGTGTAGCTCTTGTGTATTCAGATGCAAAAGTTACTGGTTTACATTTTTTACTTCTGTCCACTTTGTTAGAGAGCCTTTCGTTAGTACTTTTCAGAAGCATTTTTGAAAGCTTTCGTTATCAAGAAAGCAATACATTGCTTCCCTCAGTGGTTAGTAAATAGATTATTGTAATTAAGTTATTTTATAACGTGTTTTCAACGTGGTATCCTCTGTTATTTCTAGAAATATATTCTTTTTTCTCACTATGAAAGATAAAGTTTGTCTTCCTTCGTATTTCACCCAGCTGAATTAAGATTCTGCAAAGGAAACTTCGCATGTTTAAAAGGGGTGAAAGCAGATAGTTTTTGAAAAGTGAAAATAAAGCCACCGCACTTTAACAAATTAATATTTAGTAGATTTGCAAAACGCAGTAAAATCTAAGGTGAAAAGCACCTTTTTTTAAGCAACAATTTGAAAAATTCCGCACTGTTATGAATAAATTGGCACGCTGCTTACGAAGCACGAATGAGTAGTCTATACAGCATGATTTATAAACATGATTCAGAGACCGAAGCAGGTGATTCAACTCGTCGTTTAAACATAGCATTACAAAACATATCAACAAATACAGTTTTTTTCTTAAAAGTATTTTCATATGGGTGATTACCAGGGAAACCGCAAATATGCAATTGCATGTTTTTTCTTGTATCACGTATTAATGCGGGGACAATATATTTATCCGTTTCAGAACTTTTAATGAATTTTGGCATCGATTTGTTAGTGCATATTTTTGCATATTTTACCCTTTAAAGCAAGTTTATGCATATATCAGTTTTACACGCATATTTTTAGCATATTTTCGAATTTTTAGAGCATAATTTACGCTTTTAGGGCATATTTTCATACTTTATAGAATTTATTTTATTTCAACCCGCTTGGCACCACCATCCTTTAAAAAAACTCTCCATTCCGAAAAAAAAATTTATGAAATTTTTTTTAGCAACGCATTAAAATTTCATTTTCGAAATAAAAATTTAAGTTTTAAAGAAAATTTTTTCCTGTGCTATCTGGGTTATTGTGCTTACAAATTATTTTTAATTTTCGCCATCTAAATCTCTGTTCCAATGTTCCATGTAGTGTATAATTTTTTTTATATATAACCCAGTTTTACGGACGTTAGTTGCAATACAAATTTAGCTATGTGTGATTTAGCTGTGTGTGATTTACTCCGCCCCGAAAAGACCTTGAAGGAACATTGTAAATGTATGAAAGTTCATTAAGACGGGACAGAAAAGATTTTTATTTGAAATTCTAGGTCAATATTTTGTTATTTATTGCAATAAAAATTATAAATTAAAATCTTGTCTTATTTATCCAAAATACAGTTCCAAAGCCTTAATTCTGATATCGTGATCTTTTGAAATTAAAGTTAAATGCTTATGCATCCAATAAAAATTAATTTGGTTTAGTAAAAATTTTTATAGTAATTTTGTTTTAACCTGCACTTCAAACCCAGTTATTCTTTGTTAATTATGTTTCCGTTTTTTAGTTATTTATTTTTTTCTTATTTTATATGCAAATGTTGTTGAATTTTTGATTAAAAAATATATTTTCATTTACAAATAAACCAATTTATTCTATTTTTAAGAGCATATTTTTTACTTTTAAGCGCATATTTACAAGTTTTTAGTGCATATTGAATGCGCATAAAACACTTTTTTTAGAGCATATTTGTGGTTTCCCTGGTGATTACATTACATTTCTTCCCTTTCCTTTCTTCACTTTCCTCATTTTCACTTTCCTGGACTATTTTAAACTATTACATCAAGTTTAATTTGCTTTATTTGATTTCGATGGGCTATAATTTGTCTTTTCTCAATTTCGATTAAATGCAATGTTTTCCCTACTTTTTTACAGACCGTTCCTTTTTGAAAATTTTTTCACCTCTTTCTATATTAAAATTTTCAAATTTTTTGCTTTGTTTTGTGTTTCTCTAATTTTCTTTTCTTTATATTTGGTGGTGATTGATTTTGTATTTGCATCCTTCTGCAAAGTACAATATGACATTAAAGTTATTGGTTTATACGCTAATAAATATTAATTCACTTGGGCAAATGCCGGTAACTGTGGATGGTGTGTTACGATACTTAAACAAAAAGTTCAGAAGGATGTTCCCAATAGTTGGCTTTTGCTCCCCACTTGGTGCAAAATATGCCTTTAAACTACTTTCAACAGTTTGGACACCCCTTTCTGCCAGGCCATTACTTTGTGGATGCTAAAGGGGACTAAACATTTGATTTACTCCATTAGTTTTCAGAAATAATGAAAGCTCCGCACTATGAAACTGAGGTCCATTATCACTAACCAGTGTAGCGCAAAATCCGAAATTTGAAAAAAAAACAATTTCAATTTCTCAATTATAAAAAATGTTGAAGTTTTTGATAATATTTGGACATCTATCCATTTCGAAAAATCATCTACGACAATTAGGAAGTCAGTGCTCTGAAAATGTAGTAAATCGACATGAATCCGTTCAAACGGATACGACGTTGGTGGCCAAGTAAAATTTGGGCAATCCTTAACTTTATTTTTTGTTTTCTGGCATAAACCACAATCTGCAACATATTTTTTAATTTCTTTGTCAATTGATGGCCACCAATTTGATGCACGAGCTACATAGTAATTTCATTCGTACAATACCGATGTGAGTTTCGTGAAGTAGAGAGAGAAATTTATTCCTAACCATCGCACAGTGGGCGAAAAGGCTCATCTAGCCTTTAATTAGGCGCATGGGGTCAAGAGAAATTAAAATTGAAAAATTTATACGTTAAAATGTTCGGAGCGAACTTGTTTTTTCTATAGCTTCATACATTTAAAAAGAGAACGTACATTAGTTGCAATTAGATCGCTAACGCGTACACACATGTCACTTTACTAATACATGTTGACCCCATGCGACTAATAGTGTAACTTTTTTTAATCGTGGTAATCGACAAAAAAGTTTCAACCAAATGTAATAAATGTGGTAAATTTATTTGTCAGGAACATGTTTTCATGTGCTGCGCTGGATGCAGAACATCACAACCTGCTGATGAGTCTGACTGATTTTTTTTACAAATAACTGTTAAAATAGTTGTAAGAAACCAGTACTGAATTTAATTTATGTTTTTAAATGAAAAAAATGTTATGTTTTTGTTTTTTATACATTATTAAAACAAATATCTCTGAAAATTTACCAAAACATACTGATTTTTATTTTTTTGTAATCCAACACTTGCATTAATCGCATGGGGTCACGTGAGACCCCATGCGATTAATTGTGTGATTTTCTTAATGCGCCTAATTAAAGGCTAGCGGCGTTTAATTAATAGCGCTTAGGGAAAAAAATTTTTTGTTTGTGTAATATTTTTTTTTTAGTTGAAAATAGATTAAGCTACAATATTAAATTTTTTTTTTTTTTTTACACACATATACATATTTATTTATTGTATCTTCAAAATATGAACTAACAATAAGTATTCAAATCTTAAATCTATATATAATTATTAGGCCCGACCAGTATCGGACATAAACTTAGTGATAGTAATTAATAATACATAAATTTCGTATTAAGCACAATAAATATTTTCAAGAAGTATCATTTGGGGTGCTGACTATTAGAGCCCTTGTGTCCGTCTTTTTTAGGCGGATATGTCCAGTAAAGTTCAAGATATTACGAGCAAGCGGATTAGGATGTGACTCGAGTTTTGTTAAATATTTACCTGCGTATTTTGCGATTTCTTCAGTCACTAGTGGCATATTTAAATCACGATGTATATTTGAATTTTTGATGTACCATGGAGCCGATGTTATTAACCGTAAAATTTTGTTTTGCTGTCGTTGGATTCTATCCACATTTAAAGCTGAAGCAGTGCCCCATAGCTGAATTCCGTAGCACCATATTGGCTTCAAAAGCGACTTGTATATCAAAAGTTTGCAGTCTAGACTGAGTGTTGAATTTCTGCCAATCAACCAATGTATTTGAGTTAACTTAAGTTTCATATGAATTAGTTTAGCGTCAATATGATGTTGCCATGTAAGCCTTCGATCAAGGTATATGCCAAATTGAGAATGTTGAGGAATATTTTGATTATTGATTCGAATGGGGGAACAGGTATCTTTTCTTAGGGTAAACGTTATATGAACACACTTTTGTTCATTTACTTTAATTCTCCATAAGTTCAACCATCTTCCAAGCTGGGTAATGTGTGCTTGGAGATTGCGGGATGCCTCATCAGGGTTTTTGTGCATACTCATACAGGCTGTATCATCGGCAAATGTAGAAGTGTGGATGTTATTGCTCACAGGCATATCACAGGTATATATTAAATACAAGACTGGCCCCAAAATACTACCCTGTGGCACACCAGAAGATATAGATTCGGGCACACTCATGAAGTCTCCTTCCACAACAGTAAACTTCCTATCAACAATGTAACTTTCCAAAAGTTGTTCTATATTTATTGGAAAATATGTATTCAATTTTAAGAATAGGCCTTTGTACCATACTTTGTCAAATGCCTGAGAAGCATCAATAAAAAGGGCAGAACAATACTTCTTTTCTTCAAAAGTCCTCCTTATAACTTGAACCAATCTATGCGTTTGCTCAATAGTGCTATGCTGACTTCTAAAGCCAAATTGATGGTCCGGGATGCACCCATTATCAGCTAAAATTGTGGACAATTAAGTAATGAGCAGCTTTTCGAAAAGTTTTGAAACTGTTGATAGTAAGCTTATAGGCCTATATGACTCAGCCTTGGTAAATACTGCATTCGTAAAATGGCATTAAAAATAAATAGCAGGATTCTTATTGCAATATGAGGCAAGTTCATCAGCATCTTGTTGCTAATTCCATCAATACCTGGAGCTTTCTTCGGATTAAGTTCAGCAATTAGTTTATGTACATCGCGCATCTTAAACTTTATGGGTCGCGGGGGTAGAGCAACTCACTCGGCAAATCAGCAACACCAGTACATCTGTTTGGGGTAAATACTAGAGATCGACCGAAGGCGTTTTTTTTGGCCCAAGCCGAAGCCGAACTTCGGCTAAGATCCTAAACTTCGGCCAAAACCGAAGCCGAATGTTTTAAATTTTAAAAATGATACTTGTTTTAAATGAATTAAGAAAAGAGTTTCCTTTTTTGAGATCACTGAAATAGCTGTAATATCTATTGGATACATAACAAGAAAAATAAAACTATTTTGCAATTTCTAGATTGCTTTTTCATATGATCACTCACAAGAACGTCCAAATAAAGAAAATAGAAAGCAACTGGGTTGTATTTTAAAGCAACCCTTTCAAAACGTTAAACACAATAGAAACTTTCGGCGAGCAACGACCAAACATGATGTTATTTTTCAAGCTTGGATTGAAAAATATTCGGCTTCGGCTAATCGACCGATTTTTGCTGTAGGCCGAATGTTGGCCGATTACCAATTTTTGGCCGAAGGCCGAAGCCGAAGCCGATTAATCGGTCGAACTCTAGTAAATACGTATTTTAAATGATTTGCAAATATGTTAGCTTTTTCAGTATCACTTCTTGCCCAACCTCCGGTAGATGTGCGCAGAGGTGGTTTAAACTCAACGGGGGTTTTCAGCTTTCTAGCAGTGCGCCACAAAGAGTAATTAGATGCTGGAGTGACATCAAGACCTTCCAGATAATTTTTAAGAGATGCTGTTTTTTCAATTGCAAGTAACTCTTGGAGTCGTTTGGTGCACTCTTTAAATCTGATTTTAAGTTGTGGTGATCTGTGCTGTTGCCATTCCCTTCTAGTTCTTCTTTTTTCACACACGACACGTTCAATATCGGTAGAATAAATTTTATTAAATCGAATCTGCGGATGGGAGGTAGTAGCATGTTCAGAAGCCTGTGCAATCATTTTGTTAAGGTTGGCGATGTTAGCTTCAATATCCTCGGGTGTTCTTAGCGTAATGTTTTCCGTGCAATGACTACTAATATATTTTTTGAATCGCAGCCAATTTACACGATTGATCATCTTCACATACGAGTGAGGTAAATCACTTCTCTGTGGGCTACAGATTGTAACGATCGTGGGAGAGTGATCGGACGAGAGATCTAAAGAAGCTTCAACGTTAATTAATTTCCTAGAAATGTATTTCATGACGCCAAAATCTATAACATCCTGAATTTTATTTATGTAAGTAGGCCAGTAAGTAGGCTCCCCATTCAAAATGACATCCAAGCCCATTTTTTAAATTTTGTTGAACAACGCTCGACCTCTGGGTGTAATATGATGCGAACCCCAGAACGTATATTTAGCATTATAGTCGCCAGCTGCTACGACACAAGGGCCAAGAGATTTATAGAAATCCTCATATTGATTCTCAGTAATTGAAAATCTGGGAGGGGAGTAAATTGATGATATCACAAAATTTGTGCAAAAATTTTCAACACAAATATTCGTTGCTTGTAGATGTTCCTCACAAATGTTGTCAATAATATAATGTTTGAGTCTTGACTTTATTAGAATTGCTGACCCACCGCATGCTCTTCCTCTCGGGTCCTTTGAATCATATATGGTGTAGCCAGAAATTTTAAAAAGGCTTCTCGAAGTCAAATGAGTCTCTGAGACCAACATTATATCAATATTTTTTTCCGTAAGGAAGTGCTCAAGTTCATTTTTATGTTGGCGAATGCCGTTTGCGTTCCAGAAACATATTTTTAACGTGTTCATGGTTTGTTAACTAAAGCTTGAAGCAATGTATTCTGCATTCGCAGCATTTCTTGCATCATGCTAGTCATATTTATTGTAAAACTATTAATAGTTAGCACCAAATTCTCAATAGTAGCTTCAAGGCGACTAAAGTTAAAGCTTGAGTTTGCATTCGTTGAATTATTTTGCGGTGGAATATTTTGTGTGGGAATAGAACTAGTCTTAGCAGCATCGGCATACGATACACGTGAACTAACTGGTTGGCTTGTTTGAGGAAGAGTGGCGGAGTAAGCGTTTGCTGATTGAGCTGGAGCTCGTTTAGGTTTTTGACCCATAGCCTGTTTAACAAAAGAATATACAAGGCATCCTCTGTAGTTAGCGGTGTGGTTACCTCCACAATTACTGCATTTTTTTTCTGCTTGATCTTTTGGCTTCGTGCAGCTAGCAGTACCGTGCAATTCACCGCAGATAACACAAACTGTAGGTAAATTGCAGTAAGTTTTCGTATGACCATATTCTTGGCAATTGTGGCACTGTACGGGACCTGAACGCTTATGTGGCTCTTCAACTGTAATTTTTCGGTATAAAAGGTATTTTAGGCTATAAATTGGACGTGTCTCGTTTTTTTTCAACTGTATATCATTTGGCTCCAGTTCAACACGAAATAGAGGCTGGGGGATCTTCTCTCTATTGATTATATTAGTAACACTTTTTACTTTAAATCCTTGTATGATGAGTGCATCTTTTATTTCGTCGGGATTAACATAAGCATCAATGCCCTTCAATACGATCTGCATACCTTTAGCACTTTTAAGCTGATAAGTATAAAAATTTGTTTTATTTTTTCGAAATCAGTAATAATTTTGCGGAAATCTTTTTCTGCGTATATTTGAATTTTTGTTTCATCAATTTTACCACGTTTTATTGGAATAACGTGAAATGCGTTCTCACCAACTGCCGAGACTAATTTTTTAATAAGGGCGTTCGAATTTTTTTCTCTCAGGTATATTGGTGGTGGCTTGGAAGTTTTTTTGGATGAAACAGCGGGTTGGTCGTTATTTGCTTGCAATATTGAAAAACGATTTTGACGGTTAACTGCTGCGACGTCGTTATCCCTGAATATCTTGGGAACCGATGAAATTTTTGATGAATTTGGGCTTCGCCCGATTCAAATTTCGGTGGTGCTATTTTTGTAAAAAAAAAATAAAACACCAATTATTTCGGTTATTGAAAAATGAGTTTATTTAACTGTTGGTAATCTTAAACTAAACTTAAAAAATAACTTTTGTTAACTTGTCACCTCAATTGTTGTACTTCCATGATTTTTATTGGTTTATTTAGTGAAAATTTAATTATTACAAAAGTGCTGCTTTTGCTATTTTTATTCTTCCAGAAATTCTTATTGGTGGGAACCATAAAATTACTTAGCTTTAATAAGTTGCAAGATTGCATTTTACTTCCAACAACAATTTAATATGTTTTTATGTTAACCAAAATGCAATTCAATACTTTTAATGAACTAATTTTATAAAGATTATTGACTTTAAGATTTGCAAATGCATCACTTTCACACGAGTTTTATTTATTAATGGAATTTAGGAATGTTTCTATTTTATCAAGTTTATGAGGGTTTGTATATATAACTTCTCCCCCCTTTAGATTACAATTCTCCTGAATTCTGTTATTTAATTTTATTTTAATATTTTTATGTTTCATGATTACAACAATTAAAGTGATAATTACAATTATTGCTAGGAAGATGTTACATCCATGCGATATATTACTATGATATCTCAATTTTAATACATTGATTTTGTTTTCTTCTATTATGTCAGTAGTAGGGAATTGGGTGTACGGCCCCACAGTGGGTCGATTCACTAATCTGGTAGGTCAAAATTATTTGATTGTCAGTCTATACGGCTTTGAGGCTGTTGAGTTCGACAAAAATAGTTTAAAAAAATTTTAGATGATTTTTTTAGGAAATATGACAGAGTTTTGCTATTGTGAACTCCGTTAGCATAAAATTTTCATGTAATATTTACAATATTTAATTTTTCATATAATATTATCAGTACTTTTAGAGCAAGTTCTTAGCTATCCAGAAATCCTTTTATTTTTTAGATTTTGAAATGCTAATATTTATGACTTTAGTCCATCTAGATTGACGATTCATCCCACTGTGCACGCCAAATTCTTTTGAAATTTTAAAATTTTAATTACCCAAATTTTAAAATTCTTGGAAATTTGTGAAATTTGATACCTTGAGTTTTTGGCGGCACGCTTTGATGTTTTTTTGTTTACATTAGGAGTTTTTTGTTTACATTAACCCTTGTGGGAACGGGTGATTTTTTTGGGGGTTACATCAATTGTGTGAACGGGTGATTTTGTTTTTGTGGGAATACGCTAAGTGGGTTCATAGGTTGGAGGTTTTTCTTTTTTTGCAATGTATATATAGTACCAAAGGGAAAATCATGAAATGATTTTTCCTAATACCAATGGGGAAATAGTGAAAACTAATTTTTCCTAATGCCGACGGCAATACATGATTATTTTTCCTAATGCCTACGGCAATGCATGAATATTATTTTTTCAAATGCCGACGGCAAAACATGATTATTATTTTTTCAAATGCCGACGGGAAAATGATTTTTCATAATTCCGACGGGAAAAACATAAAAGTTATTTCTAATGCTAATATAGGAGTTTAAGGCTGGCCGTGATTTGGGTGGGTGGGGTTGTTGTCGTAATATATAACTGAGGGAGTTTATAGATGTGTCTGTATATCTGTCTGTTTGTCCGTCCGTCTGTCTGTTGTGCGAGGCTGAGATTGGGCGGGAGAGCGTGGTGTAGTTGAGGTAGATGGATTGAGTGTATACCTGTCTGTTGGAATTTGTGTGAGGGTTTGATTGACAGGGGGCGGGGTGTAGTTGAGGTAGATCGACTGCGTGTATGCAGGTGTTGCAAGTCTGTAAGAATTAAAGGCTTATAGTGATTTGGGGTAGGTGAGGATTTTGTTGTACGAGTAGTATGTATCCATGGGAATTTGTGGATGTGTCTGTCCGCGGGAATTTAAGCGAGGCTGTTATTGGGAGGGGGTGTGGTGTAGTTGAGGTTGATCGACTGCGTGTATGTATGTCTATATGTTTGTAGGAGCTTAAGGCTGATCGTGATTTAAGAGAGGTGAGGATGTTGTTGTAATATGTATACGTAGGAATCTGTATGTATGTATGTCTGTGAAAATTTAAGGCTGATCATGATTTAGGGTAGGTGAGGTTGGTGTAGTAATATGTCTGTGTGTATGTACATATGTTTATAGGAGTTTAATGCTATTAGTGATTTGAGGATAGGTGAGGGTGTTGTCGTAAGAGTGATATGTATGCGTGGGAATCTGTATGCATGTTCGTAGGAGTTTAAGGCTGATCGTGATTTGTGTTGTTGTCAGTGTTGTTTGTAGAAATGACCGTGAGAATTTTTGTATGTATATCTGTAGGAATTTTTAAGGTTGGCCGTGTTTTGTGAGGGGTGGTGTGTTGTTGAAATAATTTGAATTTTTCTTAGATGAAATCTGGTATACGTGTGTGTGTGTGCGTATGTGTGCGTATGATTTTCTCACGCTAGTAGTTTTATGTACGTAGAAATAAATTGTATTCAATATCGAGATTTGGTTCTATAAAATATTTTCATATATCTGATACATATAAATAAGTATATTTTCATACCCAAGGTTGCTGGGTATTTTGTCATGCTTAAAATTGTCCAGCTTTAAAGTCTGCCTGCGAGAAATTTGTTTATATTACAGATTTTGTTTATTTAACTACGTCCGGCTTCTTTCGCTGAACTTCTTTTCATACGATCATGGGAATTTATAGTTTCTCTGTCCATAATAAGGTCGTTTAGCTTGAGCATGTGCTCTGACTGAATGGTTTGCGTTGTTCATATATTTTTATGATGTAGATATGTAAGTGTGATTGTCAAGATCTAATAAATATTTGAATATTGATAAGAAATTTGATATTATGTGTACATACATAATATCTACAAATTGATTTTATGTATGCATGTATGTATGTCATGTGCGGTCTTTTGTTGATGTTGTAAATATTCGCCTGGTCTTTTATGTATAGATGTCAAATATCTTCATAGGTTTTTTTTTTTTTTTTATTATTTGAAATTAAAAAAACGTTGATTTAATTTTTATCTGTATTTACTTCAAAGTTTGTGAGGATTTTCTGTTTTAAGTAAAACTGAATTCCTTAAGATACATACTTTAGAATAATAGTAACTATAATAGAAATATTTCCTTTATTTAATTTACATTTGCTTAAAGTTGATGCAGTCTAATAGTCATTCTTAGAAATATTTTGATATAAATTTTTTCCAGCCGTAGGCTTTTTTCATCACCTTTTACATTTGTTTTAGAACATCTTACATTGCCTTTTATACATTTATAAACATTTTTAAATGAAACTGATCCAGCAGTCCAACTTATGTAACGATAGTTTTTTGCTTGCTTCTTTTTTTTATTTTTTATTGATTATTGAGTTTCATAATGAAATTATTATATTCTGAATTGTTGAAAACAATCGATTCTTCTTTTCCAAAGAAATTATTTGAATTATTTTTTAAACCTTGTACATGTATAAAAATTATGTTATTTTCCATATTGCTTAATTTATAAGACTTTTAGAATTTGACCTTTGATGGGTATATATTCTAGTATATGATCATGAATAAGAATACCGTAAACTGATTTCTTTGCTTACTATTTCAAATTAAAATTTTATTCAATTGCCCCGCTATAGAATAAAAGGAGCTTTTATCTTAAACTCTGGTACAGGTAGAAACGCATGAGATTCTTTCATATACTACCTTTGCTGGAATCTTAGATAAATATAATAACTATATAGAATTGCATTACGTTTATTTTTAAATTTTATGTTAGGATTATCATCATATGGATATGAGACTAAACTTAAATGTACTTTTAAATTAGTTAATTCATAATGAACAATTTTATTTTCTTCTTGAATAGCGAACAACAGAAGACGAAGTCGTTTTCTCACAATTTAGGTCTAACCTCTCAACTGGTCCTCTAGTATACAATATGACTTTGTATGTCAGCATTTCTGTCTCCTCTTTGTCAGCGTTATGGATAATTAAATTTTAAACTTTTTATTCTTCAAATTGTGTTACTTCATACTGATAATATGTTTAAGTACATTAATAATGTACGAGTATATGTTTATTTTATGACGGGTGAGCGCCTATGGCTTTTATTTGATGTTCAAGATGAAGTGATTTTTTTTCTCATTTTATTAAAGTTTAGCGTATTGCGTATATATTTCTAATATATTTAAGTGAGCTTTTTGTATCTGTCAGACAGAGTGAACGTATCAGTTGGTCAGTCAGTCTCTCTTTTTATTTTATTAATTTTTTCTTCTAATGTGTCACTACTATTTTTTCAGATTTTACTACTTGAAATAGAAAATATTTATATAATTTTAAAAGTATTAATATATACATACATATAGGTAAATATATGTATGTACGTAGAAATTAGTTCATATACAAATCAATACACCTTTAATAATCAACTATTCTAGAAAATCGATCTAAAATAACACATTTACCTCCATCATCATTTCACCGTCAGTGTGTTCATAAAGTGTTAGAAACATTGGAATATCTATGTTTGGGAGAATTTTTACTTCAAGTGTTTCTATATAAGGTTTGATGGTTGACCCCTTGACGTTATTGTGGTTAACGTAGGCTGCGTTGTATCGCATTCAGATGTAATCATTTCTTACTTAGAAAAGGTCCTCATCACCATCAATCATACCTGTATACAATACATTCATTAGTTGAGTTGATCCAGATACAATTGCCTTCTACAAATTAATGATTAGAAAAAAGCTTTCTTATCACATTCTAACAGGTTTAATATTTTGCTAGCATGCATGCTTTTATCAATAGTGAGGCGAGAGTCAGACATTTAGTGGTGTTTCAATTAAAAATCTATACAATTAGAATTTCGAATTCACTCTTTTGAATTTTTAACAAAGTAGATACATATGTACATATGTATTTCATTTCTCACAGTCTTGAAATTTTTTTCATTACAAAAGTATGACGTGAGGATTTTTTTTTTAATTATACATGCTTCGGCATGCTTCCAATATATTTTTTTTTTTTCGGTAAATTTATTTCATACTCATACAGATACAGATATAAAGTAAGATCTGTTTACATTACATTTTACAATTTATGCATGCTTCAGCATGATTCTAGTTGAAGTCTGTATTTATTTAGTAAGTTTGTTTGATACCCATTCATACACATGTACATTCATAAAGATTGGATATCATAGTCCAATTTTCTTAGTTTATCTAGAAATGAACAGTGAATATCTTTTATAATAACCCCATATTCACAATTTAAAATTTTGTGTGCTAGAGCTTTCGAAATGGAAATGGAAAATGTACAACTCTTACTATAAAAAATTATAATATGATGTGCTGAATATTTTTAACGCTTAAGTTTTCACAATATTTCATACAGACCATCAAGTTTAGAGAATTCAGTACATTAAGCTAATAATCTTCCCTGAGACCTAACATTCCTAATCAATCCTTCAAAAAAACCAATAAAAACTAGATTTTTCCTTTGTAATTTTATTTATATTTTCATTAAATTTAATCATTTTGTACATCTTCAAATTACTGTATACTGTATTTTGCACCTTTTTCTCATTCGTAGAGTTAACTTTAATCACAAATATTTTAATGATGAGATGATCTGTCCTATTTCATGCACTGAGTAAATCTTTATATATGTATATCATTCCACTTATATGAACCATTAATGCTAAATTCTTAACACATAATTCCTTTTAGTGATCTATTAAATCATTCTACTATTGATGTTGTCATATTAAGTAATTTTTAATCCTCTATTTATGCATGAGTGTTTATTAAGAAATTCTTTACCATCATCTATTTGTAAGTTTTTTGGTACTCGTACCATTTCAAAAATATTTTCCATTCCCGAGTGCAGTTTTTATTTTCAACGATACTCACCATATAAACTTTAAGAATAAGTATATTACAGTCTACAAAAATCAATAATTTCTATTTTCTGTAGAGTAGTTACCCACTTCACCTAAATCAGCTCCATAAAAGATCATCTATTCCATTCATTACATCACTACAATGCACAAAATGTTTTCGTGCTTGCTTATGGAGTTCGTTTACTAAATTTCTTTTTAAAGACATTGAGTTGTTTTACAGTTTTATGGAGAGTGTTGTGATCTACTTGATACACTTTCAGCTATTTATACTAAAATGTAGTTGATTTTCCAGTCTATAAATTCTTTGGTTCAGCTGTTCAATTTGTTTGTCAAAAGTTGATTTAATTTTTAGAATATCTTTTTCAATTTTATACCTATCTTCTATCTATAATTTTATATCATTTGTAGTCCATTAATTTGCATTTGAATATATCCTTGAATTATATTAATGCCTTAAGCTTTATTATTAATTCATCCTTTAGTTTCTCGATTTAAGTTTCCAGAAACAATTTACTCATAACATTATTCTCCGTCAGTGAATGATGATGATTCTCTATGTATACATTGGTAGAAATTATATATTTTATTTATCTATCATAATCAAATTTGTCATAGTATTTACACGTTTTATTAATCATTAAAGAAAATAACCCCACTTTTAAACCCCATATTTGACCATCAACTTGTATTTTATCTTCATACAGTTTTAGATTTCTATCACCAAATTTCCATTCATTATTGAAATTTTTAGGTGAGCCATAGTTTGTATCTAATTCATTTCTTCCTTCCAAGACTAATAAGATAATATAAGTGTCTTCGGAATTGAAAGTCTGTGAGTAAAAATCACCTTCATAATCGTCACCACCATTTTCAGTATTAACATCATTAAATAAGATGCTATTATCAAATATTGTTCCTTATGCTAGGTTCTTTGGTATACTTGTCTCTATCTTGACTAATGGATTTTCAGGCGTTAAACTTGTATTATTTTCAACTTCTGTCTTCATTTTATTTTCTTCATTCATGGGAATTCTTTTAATTTTTTAGAACTATTTATGAATTCTTTCAGTGGTTCTGTTGTAGGTTTAAATGTATCTCTTAGTTGTTCACGTGTATCTATTTCACCAGTTTTTATACTACGAAGCTTTTTCTTCAAGACATTTCTTGTCAACACCGACTGTTTTAAAATTTTCTCATCCATGTTTAATAAAGAAAAGGTATCAGCTATTAGATCAGCTTATCAGCTATTAGATCAGCTTATCAGGACCTGGTCTGGTTTTCAGATCAGCATTTCAGGACCTGGTCTGGTTTTCAGATCAGCTTTTCAGGACCTGGTCTGGTTTTCAGATCAGCTTTTCAGGACCTGGTCTGGTTTTCAGATCAGCTTATCAGGACCTGGTCTTGTTTTCAGATCAGCTTTTCAGGACCTAGTCTGGTTTTCAGATCAGCTTATCAGGACCTGGTCTGGTTTTCAGATCAGCTTTTTAGGACCTGGTCTGGTTTTCAGATCAGCTTTTCAGGACCTGGTCTGGTTTTCAGATCAGGTTATCAGGTATCAAATCAGGTTATTAGGTATCTGGTCTGGTTTTCAGATCAGGTTATCTGATTCAGATTGAGTTATCAGTTTACAATTAGCTAGTCATTTATTAAATTTATATGAATGAAGTTTCAGGTCAGATGAAATAACTAAAGTCAATCTCTTATGAGCAGTAATTTATATAGTTATGAAATAGTCAAATTGTTTTCTAAAACGAACATCATTTAATTTATCATCAAAAATCCATATTTATCCTTCCAACACTATAAAAATTTCTTGAAACTTTTCAAAATTCATATTACTCACAACATGATCCCTATAGACGAGCTTAATATTTTTCTCATCTTGCTTAAACATTATAATAACATTTGCATTGTCTCTTGTTAAATGCTTACAACCATATTCATAAAAGTTTTAAACAGCATTTTGAATGTTGTTCAAGCAAAATTCGCTAAATTTTAGCTTAAAAACGTTTTTTAATTTAAACCTTGTTTAATTCACCAAATCCTAAAAATTAACTGCACCCATACTTAAAATAATTTTGAGTTGACGTTGTAATTTTGCTTCATGTTTATTTGCATTTTTAACTTTGCCTATATGTATGTATGTATGTATGCATGTATGTATGTATTTATGTATGTATTAGGAATTATACTAGAAGTTGGGCACAAGTAGAATGAGTCATCATTCTTCTGTCGCCCCATACAAAAATATACACGTACATATGTATGTATATTATTCTGCTTTGCACAGGCAGCATCAGCAAATATCATACTTGAAATTCTTTAAGCTTCATTACGAGAAAAAATAAATGTATAATATAGTATTCTTTTAATTATGGAATTAACTTCTTCAGATATTCATATTTGACGGGTGTACGGCCCCAATTAAACTTTTGAAATTTTAAAATTTTAATTACCCAAATTTTGAAATTCTTGGAAATTTGTGAAATTTGATACCTACGAGGGTGGTTTAAGAAGTCCGTCCAAATTTTTTTTTGTTTACATTAACTTTTTTTTTTTTTTTTTTTTTATTTGCTTACTACATAAGTGGGTGGATCAATAAGTCCGTTTTATGAAAAAAATTTTCGTAAGGTGGACGGTAAAAACGTGAAGATAAATATTTTTGTAATGCCAACGGAAAATCATGAAATTGATTTTACATAATGTGGACGGGAAAAATATTAAATAAAAAATATTTTTAATAATGCCGACGGGAAAAACGTGAAAATAAATATTTTTGTAATGCCGACGGGAAAATCGTGAAAATGATTTTCCTAATGCCAACGGAAAATCGTGAAATTGATTTTACATAATGTGGACGGGAAAACGCGAAATAAAAAATATTTTTAATAATGCCGACGGGAAAATCATGAAAATGATTTTTCCTAATGCCAACGGAAAATCATGAAATTGATTTTTCATAATGGTGACGGGAAAAACGTGAAAATAAAATGTTTCTAAAGCCGACGAAAAATTTGTTGATGTCTGTCTGTCTATGGGAATTCGAGTCTGTCAGAGAGTTGGGGGTTTGTAATAATTTGTGGGGGTCCTTTGTCGGACTTTAAATTTTTAATCTACGCCCGGAGCCCCAGTTCACTACTACTATCTATAGTTTAAAAACATATATTTATACTAAAATTATCTATATCAAGTCAAATATGAATATCTGAAGAAGTTAATTTCATAATTAAAAGAATACTATATTATACATTTAATTTTTCTCGTAATGAAGCTTAAAGAATTTCAAGTATGATATTTGCTGATGCTGCCTGTGCAAAGCAGAATAATATACATACATATGTACGTGTATATTTTTGTATGGGGCGACAGAAGAATGACGACTCATTCTACTTGTGCCCAACTTCTAGTATAATTCCTAATACATACATAAATACATACATACATGCATACATACATACATACATATAGGCAAAGTTAAAAATGCAAGTAAACATGAAGCAAAATTACAACGTCAACTCAAAATTATTTTAAGTATGGGTGCAGTTAATTTTTAGGATTTGGTGAATTAAACAAGGTTTAAATTAAAAAACGTTTTTAAGCTAAAATTTAGCGAATTTTGCTTAAACAACATTCAAAATGCTGTTTAAAATTTTTATGAATACGGTTGTAAGCATTTAACAAGAGACAATGCAAATGTTATTATAATGTTTAAGCAAGATGAGAAAAATATTAAGCTCGTCTATAGGGATCATGTTGTGAGTAATATGAATTTTGAAAAGTTTCAAGAAATTTTTATAGTGTTGGAAGGATAAATATGGATTTTTGATGATAAATTAAATGATGTTCGTTTTAGAAAACAATTTGACTATTTCATAACTATATAAATTACTGCTCATAAGAGATTGACTTTAGCTATTTCATCTGACCTGAAACTTCATTCATATAAATTTAATAAATGACTAGCTAATTGTAAACTGATAACTCAATCTGAATCAGATAACCTGATCTGAAAACCAGACCAGATACCTAAAAACCTGATTTGATACCTGATAACCTGATCTGAAAACCAGACTAGGTCCTGAAAAGCTGATCTGAAAACCAGACCAGGTCCTGAAAAGCTGATCTGAAAACCAGACCAGGTCCTGATAAGCTGATCTGAAAACCAGACTAGGTCCTGAAAAGCTGATCTGAAAACCAGACCAGGTCCTGATAAGCTGATCTGAAAACCAGACCAGGTCCTGAAAAGCTGATCTGAAAACCAGACCAGGTCCTGAAAAGCTGATCTGAAAACCAGACCAGGTCCTGAAATGCTGATCTGAAAACCAGACCAGGTCCTGATAAGCTGATCTAATAGCTGATAAGCTGATCTAATAGCTGATACCTTTTCTTTATTAAACATGGATGAGAAAATTTTAAAACAGTCGGTGTTGACAAGAAATGTCTTGAAGAAAAAGCTTCGTAGTATAAAAACTGGTGAAATAGATACACGTGAACAACTAAGAGATACATTTAAACCTACAACAGAACCACTGAAAGAATTCATAAATAGTTCTAAAAAATTAAAAGAATTCCCATGAATGAAGAAAATAAAATGAAGACAGAAGTTGAAAATAATACAAGTTTAACGCCTGAAAATCCATTAGTCAAGATAGAGACAAGTATACCAAAGAACCGAGCATAAGGAACAATATTTGATAATAGCATCTTATTTAATGATAATACTGAAAATGGTGGTGACGATTATGAAGGTGATTTTTACTCACAGACTTTCAATTCCGAAGACACTTATATTATCTTATTAGTCTTGGAAGGAAGAAATGAATTAGATACAAACTATGGCTCACCTAAAAATTTCAATAATGAATGGAAATTTGGTGATAGAAATCCAAAACTGTATGAAGATAAAATACAAGTTGATGGTCAAATATGGGGTTTAAAAGTGGGGTTATTTTCTTTAATGATTAATAAAACGTGTAAATACTATGACAAATTTGATTTTGATAGATAAATAAAATGTATAATTTCTACCAATGTATACATAGAGAATCATCATCATTCACTGACGGAGAATAATGTTATGAGTAAATTGTTTCTGGAAACTTAAATCGAGAAACTAAAGGATGAATTAATAATAAAGCTTAAGGCATTAATATAATTCAAGGATATATTCAAATGCAAATTAATGGACTACAAATGATATAAAATTATAGATAGAAGATAGGTATAAAATTGAAAAAGATATTCTAAAAATTAAATCAACTTTTGACAAACAAATTGAACAGCTGAACCATAGAATTTATAGACTGGAAAATCAACTACATTTTAGTATAAATAGCTGAAAGTGTATCAAGTAGATCACAACACTCTCCATAAAACTGTAAAACAACTCAATGTCTTTAAAAAGAAATTTAGTAAACGAACTCCATAAGCAAGCACGAAAACATTTTGTGCATTGTAGTGATATAATGAATGGAATAGATGATCTTTTATGGAGCTGATTTAGGTGAAGTGGGTAACTATTCTACAGAAAATAGAAATTATTGATTTTTGTAGACTGTAATATACTTATTCTTAAAGTTTATATGGTGAGTATCGTTGAAAATAAAAGCAGCACTCGAAAAAACCGAGGCAATGGAAAATATTTTTGAAATGGTACGAGTACCAAAAAACTTACAAATAGATGATGGTAAAGAATTTCTTAATAAACACTGTAAAATTCATGCATAAATAGAGGATTAAAAATTACTTAATATGACAACATCAATAGTAGAATGATTTAATAGATCACTAAAAGGAATTATGTGTTAAGAATTTAGCATTAATGGTTCATATAAGTGGAATGATATACATATATAAAGATTTACTCAGTGCATGAAATAGGAAAGATCATCTCATCATTAAAATATTTGTGATTAAAGTTAACTCTACGAATGAGAAAAAGGTGCAAAATACAGTATACAGTAATTTGAAGATGTACAAAATGATTAAATTTAATGAAAATATAAATAAAATTACAAAGGAAAAATCTAGTTTTTATTGGTTTTTTTGAAGGATTGATTAGGAATGTTAGGTCTCAGGGAAGATTATTAGCTTAATGTACTGAATTCTCTAAACTTGATGGTCTGTATGAAATATTGTGAAAACTTAAGCGTTAAAAATATTCAGCACATCATATTATCATTTTTTATAGTAAGAGTTGTACATTTTCCATTTCCATTTCGAAAGCTCTAGCACACAAAATTTTAAATTGTGAATATGGGGTTATTATAAAAGATATTCACTGTTCATTTCTAGATAAACTAAGAAAATTGGACTATGATATCCAATCTTTATGAATGTACATGTGTATGAATGGGTATCAAACAAACTTACTAAATAAATACAGACTTCAACTAGAATCATGCTGAAGCATGCATAAATTGTAAAATGTAATGTAAACAGATCTTACTTTATATCTGTATCTGTATGAGTATGAAATAAATTTACCGAAAAAAAAATATATATTGGAAGCATGCCGAAGCATGTATAATTAAAAAAAAAATCCTCACGTCATACTTTTGTAATGAAAAAAATTTCAAGACTGTGAGAAATGAAATACATATGTACATATGTATCTACTTTGTTAAAAATTCAAAAGAGTGAATTCGTAATTCTAATTGTATAGATTTTTAATTGAAACACCACTAAATGTCGGACTCTCGCCTCACTATTGATAAAAGCATGCATGCTAGCAAAATATTAAACCTGTTAGAATGTGATGAGAAAGCTTTTTTCTAATCATTAATTTGTAGAAGGCAATTGTATCTGGATCAACTCAACTAATGAATGTATTGTATACAGGTATGATTGATGGTGATGAGGACCTTTTCTAATTAAGAAATGATTACATCTGAATGCGATACAACGCAGCCTACGTTAACCACAATAACGTCAAGGGGTCAACCATCAAACCTTATATAGAAACACTTGAAGTAAAAATTCTCCCAAACATAGATATTCCAATGTTTCTAACACTTTATGAACACACTGACGGTGAAATGATGATGGAGGTAAATGTGATATTTTAGATCGATTTTCTAGAATAGTTGATTATTAAAGGTGTATTTATTTGTATATGAACTAATTTCTACGTACATACATATATTTACCTATATGTATGTATATATTAATACTTTTAAAATTATATAAATATTTTCTATTTCAAGTAGTAAAATCTGAAAAAATAGTAGTGACACATTAGAAGAAAAAATTAATAAAATAAAAAGAGAGACTGACTGACCAACTGATACGTTCACTCTGTCTGACAGATACAAAAAGCTCACTTAAATATATTAGAAATATATACGCAATACGCTAAACTTTAATAAAATGAGAATAAAAATCACTTCATCCAGAACATCAAATAAAAGCCATAGGCGCTCACCCGTCATAAAATAAACATATACTCGTACATTATTAATGTACTTAAACATATTATCAGTATGAAGTAACACAATTTGAAGAATAAAAAGTTTAAAATTTAATTATCCATAACGCTGACAAAGAGGAGACAGAAATGCTGACATACAAAGTCATATTGTATACTAGAGGACCAGTTGAGAGGTTAGACCTAAATTGTAAGAAAACGACTCCGTCTTCTGTTGTTCGCTATTCAAGAAGAAAATAAGATTGTTCATTATGAATTAACTAATTTAAAAGTACATTTAAGTTTAGTCTCATATCCATATGATGATAATCCTAACATAAAATTTAAAAATAAACGTAATGCAATTCTATATAGTTATTATATTTATCTAAGATTCCAGCAAAGGTAGTATATGAAAGAATCTCATGCGTTTCTACCTGTACCAGAGTTTAAGATAAAAGCTCCTTTTATTCTATAGCGGGGCAATTGAATAAAATTTTAATTTGAAATAGTAAGCAAAGAAATAAGTTTACGGTATTCTTATTCATGATCATATACTAGAATATATACCCATCAAAGGTCAAATTCTAAAAGTCTTATAAATTAAGCAATATGGAAAATAACATAATTTTTATACATGTACAAGGTTTAAAAAATAATTCAAATAATTTCTTTGGAAAAGAAGAAGCGATTGTTTTCAACAATTAAGAATATAATAATTTCATTATGAAACTCAATAATCAATAAAAAATAAAAAAAAGAAGCAAGCAAAAAACTATCGTTACATAAGTTGGACTGCTGGATCAGTTTCATTTAAAAATGTTTATAAATGTATAAAAGGCAATGTAAGATGTTCTAAAACAAATGTAAAAGGTGATGAAAAAAGCCTACGGCTGGAAAAAATTTATATCAAAATATTTCTAAGAATGACTATTAGACTGCATCAACTTTAAGCAAATGTAAATTAAATAAAGGAAATATTTCTATTATAGTTACTATTACTCTAAAGTATGTATTTTAAGGAATTCAGTTTTACTTAAAACAGAAAATCCTCACAAACTTTGAAGTAAATACAGATAAAAATTAAATCAACGTTTTTTTAATTTCAAATAATAATAAAAAAAAAAAAAAAAAAAAAAAAAACTATGAAGATATTTGACATCTATACATAAAAGACCAGGCGAATATTTACAACATCAACAAAAGACCGCACATGACATACATACATGCATACATAAAATCAATTTGTAGATATTATGTATGTACACATAATATCAAATTTCTTATCAATATTCAAATATTTATTAGATCTTGACAATCACACTTACATATCTACATCATAAAAATATATGAACAACGCAAACCATTCAGTCAGATCACATGCTCAAGCTAAACGACCTTATTATGGACAGAGAAACTATAAATTCCCATGATCGTATGAAAAGAAGTTCAGCGAAAGAAGCCGGACGTAGTTAAATAAACAAAATCTGTAATATAAACAAATTTCTCGCAGGCAGACTTTAAAGCTGGACAATTTTAAGCATGACAAAATACCCAGCAACCTTGAGTATGAAAATATACTTATTTATATGTATCAGATATATGAAAATATTTTATAGAACCAAATCTCGATATTGAATACAATTTATTTCTACGTACATAAAACTACTAGCGTGAGAAAATCATACGCACACATACGCACACACACACACGTATACCAGATTTCATCTAAGAAAAATTCAAATTATTTCAACAACACACCACCCCTCACAAAACACGGCCAACCTTAAAAATTCCTACAGATATACATACAAAAGTTCTCACGGTCATTTCTACAAACAACACTGACAACAACACAAATCACGATCAGCCTTAAACTCCTACGAACATGCATACAGATTCCCACGCATACATATCACTCGTACGACAACACCCTCACCTATCCTCAAATCACTAATAGCATTAAACTCCTATAAACATATGTACATACACACAGACATATTACTACACCAACCTCACCTACCCTAAATCATGATCAGCCTTAAATTTTCACAGACATACATACATACAGATTCCTACGTATACATATTACAACAACATCCTCACCTCTCTTAAATCACGATCAGACTTAAGCTCCTACAAACATATAGACATACATACACGCAGTCGATCAACCTCAACTACACCACACCCCCTCCCAATAACAGCCTCGCTTAAATTCCCGCGGACAGACACATCCACAAAATCCCATGGATACATACTACTCGTACAACAAAATCCTCACCTACCCCAAATCACTATAAGCCTTTAATTCTTACAGACTTGCAACACCTGCATACACGCAGTCGATCTACCTCAACTACACCCCGCCCCCTGTCAATCAAACCCTCACACAAATTCCAACAGACAGGTATACACTCAATCCATCTACCTCAACTACACCACGCTCTCCCGCCCAATCTCAGCCTCGCACAACAGACAGACGGACGGACAAACAGACAGATATACAGACACATCTATAAACTCCCTCAGTTATATATTACGACAACAACCCCACCCACCCAAATCACGGCCAGCCTTAAACTCCTATATTAGCATTAGAAATAACTTTTATGTTTTTCCCGTCGGAATTATGAAAAATCATTTTCCCGTCGGCATTTGAAAAAATAATAATCATGTTTTGCCGTCGGCATTTGAAAAAATAATATTCATGCATTGCCGTAGGCATTAGGAAAAATAATCATGTATTGCCGTCGGCATTAGGAAAAATTAGTTTTCACTATTTCCCCATGAAAATGATATATCCATTGCAAAAAAAGAAAAACCTCCAACCTATGAACCCACTTAGCGGCATTAGGAAAAATTAGTTTTCACTATTTCCCCATTGGTATTAGGAAAAATCATTTCATGATTTTCCCTTTGGTACTAGGAAAAATCATTTTCATGATTTTCCCGTAGTCATATATATCCATTGCAAAAAAAGAAAAACCTCCAACCTATGAACCCACTTAGCGTATTCCCACAAAAACAAAATCACCCGTTCACACAATTGATGTAACCCCCAAAAAAATCACCCGTTCCCACAAGGGTTAATGTAAACAAAAAACTCCTAATGTAAACAAAAAATTCCTAATGTAAACAAAAAAACATCAAAGCGTGCCGCCAAAAACTCAAGGTATCAAATTTCACAAATTTCCAAGAATTTTAAAATTTGGGTAATTAAAATTTTAAAATTTCAAAAGAATTTGGCGTGCACAGTGGGATGAATCGTCAATCTAGATGGACTAAAGTCATAAATATTAGCATTTCAAAATCTAAAAAATAAAAGGATTTCTGGATAGCTAAGAACTTGCTCTAAAAGTACTGATAATATTATATGAAAAATTAAATATTGTAAATATTACATGAAAATTTTATGCTAACGGAGTTCACAATAGCAAAACTCTGTCATATTTCCTAAAAAAATCATCTAAAATTTTTTTAAACTATTTTTGTCGAACTCAACAGCCTCAAAGCCGTATAGACTGACAATCAAATAATTTTGACCTACCAGATTAGTGAATCGACCCACTGTGGGGCCGTACACCCAATTCCCTACTACTTATGTCATTAAAGGTTAATTTCTTTGTAAAGTTTTTTACATTTTCATATCTAATTGTTAGGACTTTTGTTTCATCTTTTTCTATCAGATTGGAAAAATAATAATCTTTAATTTTTATTGAACAATTATTGAATTGTATTATAAAATTTCCATTTACAACAGTTTTATTCTTATTACATGTATGTGTAATTGATATATTTAATGCATTCTTAACTACTATGGTTTCTATGTCTATTGATATTACTTCAAAATCTGTACTTTTAATCAGTCTACAATTTTCTTTTAGTACACAATGCAAACTAGGACTTAGTTGATTTAAGTGTTTGTTTTCCTCGAATTTATAAGTTTCATTCTCATAAGTAAACAGTTTTTCTATTTTATCGTCAATCTCATTATGTTCTTTATTAGGTATTGGTATAATATTTCTTATATTTACATGTACAAAGGATTTAGGTATTTTAATGCCAAATATTAAATATGTATTATTGAAAATGGCTGTACCAAGTTGAATATATTTAAGTTTATTATAGTCTATTTCATACTTTAATATTTCATTACTTGTCAAAATATTTGGGTGTATTTAATTCATACTTAGTTGAAACTATATTATCCTGAATGTGTTCAATTTTAGTCTTTAACAACTGTATTTTCATTAGTTGCTGTAAATACATATTTTGTTCATATTCTTTATCAATATATTTATTTATTGAATTAACACTTTTCTCTATTTCTTGGCTATCATTTTTTACAATTTGTTTCAATTGACCTATAGCAGAGTTGAAGTAATCGTTTACTTCAATTTGTTGGTGAAATGACTCGTTTGTTTGTAAAAGGTGGTTGTGAATGTCTTGTCTGTCAAAATCGTCCATTGTGCCAAATAACCATTTTGACATGCTTCCTATTGCGTTTATTAATCCACGTTTCTTCCTATTGCTTTTGGGTATAAGTGTCAATAACTTATTTCTAACGTCTAGTAATTCTTGCTGAAGTATATCCTTATTTACAGTTTTCATTAGTATGATATTATCTGTCATTTCATTAACTATATTTTCCAAGTCTTCTACATTAATTATATGGAATATTATCTCGGTTTCTTTAACAATTTCCTGGGATCCTAGTTGGATGTCTGTAAATCCTGTCTGTTCTGTTAGTTCGTTCATGGCCAGTTCTCCGTTAGTCCTCGATGTCAACATCGTTATTAGTAGGAAGATGGTTATTATCTGTAAATTTATAAGGTCTTTTAATATTACATGGATGTATTTTTTCTAACTTAGATTTTTTAAATTTTGGTTGTTCTTTATGCCTAACCGCCTTGTAATTCTTTATGAATCCTTCTTCTCTACTTTCTCTGTAATCTTCTCTGGTCCTGTTTAGTTTTTCTATTATTTTTCTTTTGCTTTCTTCTAAATTCTTTATAATTTTATTTTCGTCTATTTGTCCTTGCTGAACTTCACTTGGCGTACACTGAATAGTTGAATGATAACGTTCCTTAGAAAATGAATAGTGATACTTACAAATGTGTTTGCCAAAGGCAAATCAATAATTGTATACACAATCAATTCTCATATTCCATTTCATAGAAATTTAAGTTTAATAGCTCTACCCCAGTAGATAGACATGGGTGCTGATGAAGTGCGTGGCTGCACAGAAAAATATCGGTATTTCCCCCAGCTAATAGTGTCTAGTTTAATTTTTCTTCTATTCTTTAGATACTCACATTAATTAATAAAAATATTTCATTCATAAGAATTGAAATTACTGAACTCAAGCCTGATTAAGAAATTATTTCTGATTAAAATTCACTATAGTTCAATTAAATCTAATAATGTCTCATTTAATTCATCATGGGCACGTGACAAAAATATGTTCACTTGACGATCACTGTTCACTTGGCCAGAACTGCTTCAGAATGCTGGAAAGCTAAGTCAACTGTAGAAAGCAAAAACAAAGTAACATAAAGCCACTACAATAATACTTATATGTATGTACCGATGGTGCATCGAATAAGTAAAAATAATTAATGTGATGATCGTAAAAGATAAGTAAGAATAGTTAAACATACATAGGTAGAGTGATATAACTTCGTGCTAACCTAAATAGAAAATGGAAAAACAGAAAATGAATAGTGATACTTACAAATGTGTTTGCCAAAGGCAAATCAATAATTGTATACACAATCAATTCTCATATTCCATTTCATAGAAATTTAAGTTTAATAGCTGATGTTAATAATAATCTCTACCCCAGTAGATAGACATGGGTGCTGATGAAGTGCGTGGCTGCACGGAAAAATATCGGTATTTCCCCCAGCTAATAGTGTCTAGTTTAATTTTTCTTCTCTTCTTTAGATACTCACATTAATTAATAAAAATATTTCATTCATAAGAATTGAAATTACTGAACTCAAGCCTGATTAAGAAATTATTTCTGATTAAAATTCACTATAGTTCAATTAAATCTAATAATGTCTCATTTAATTCATCATGGGCACGTGACAAAAATATGTTCACTTGGCGATCACTGTTCACTTGGCCAGAACTGCTTCAGAATGCTGGAAAGCTAAGTCAACTGTAGAAAGCAAAAACAAAGTAACATAAAGCCACTACAATAATACTTATATGTATGTATGTACCGATGGTGCATCGAATAAGTAAAAATAATTAATGTGATTATCGTAAAAGATAAGTAAGAATAGTTAAACATACATAGGTAGAGTGATATAACTTCGTGCTAACCTAAATAGAAAATGGAAAAACAGAAAATGAATAGTGATACTTACAAATGTGTTTGCCAAAGGCAAATCAATAATTGTATACACAATCAATTCTCATATTCCATTTCATAGAAATTTAAGTTTAATAGCTGATGTTAATAATAATCTCTACCCCAGTAGATAGACATGGGTGCCGATGAAGTGCGTGGCTGCACAGAAAAATATCGGTATTTCCCCCAGCTAATAGTGTCTAGTTTAATTTTTCTTCTCTTCTTTAGATACTCACATTAATTAATAAAAATATTTCATTCATAAGAATTGAAATTACTGAACTCAAGCCTGATTAAGAAATTATTTCTGATTAAAATTCACTATAGTTCAATTAAATCTAATAATGTCTCAGTTATTGGTTTATTTAATTTATATTTTGAGAAATCATTTATTTCGTTACTTATAAGGCTCAATGTATCTATAAGGGCAACATAACTTTTCTTATTTATGGTTATATTTATTTTGGGTAATCCCTCTGCGGTGGTTTCATAAAAAAAACTGTATTGTTGATTTCTAAGTTTTCTTCTGGTCCTCCTTCGCTTTGCCCAATCTGTCTCCAGCGATCTTGGCTGTGATTCAATTCAGGGTTTTCTGCTCTTTGAGGCCTATCATTGCATATTTCTATATTGTCTATCTCCATAGGTTCTCCCTGGTTGTTTCTTATTTGTCCAGATCTATTATATTGAAAACCTCTATTAAAATTTTGTTGGTTTCTTTTAAATTGGTTTGAAAAATTTTCTACATTTCGACCCTGGTATTGTAGATTGTTAAAGTTTTGTTGGGTTTGCCTAAACTGACCTGAATTATTTCCTCTGTATTCTCTATTTTGCATATGATTTGGAAAATGTGCATTTTAAAATTTTGTTGGTTTTGCCTATAATTAGGCTGATTATAACCTTGGTAATTTTTATAATACACTTGCCGATTAGCGTTATTGATATTTTTGTCTGGAACCCTACTCTGTTTAAATAATATGTCCTCTCTAAATTTAGATTTTCTATGTCTTATGCAACTATCCTCAAATCTTCTCCTAGTCATTATGAATAAAATGTCTTTTAATTGACTTTGTTCGCAGATTTTATCTAGCAAAGTCCCTTGAGTCATTTCCTTAATGGTGTTGACTAAAATTAATGGTGTTGAATTGAAATAGCTAATTAACTCACCGTGTTTACTCTTAAATTTGATATTTTTTTATAAAATTCATGCGGCTCTGTATCCGGTTATACCTCAGCTTCAAAGTTTCCTTAATTAAGCTCCAGTTGTCGGGTTCAGGAATGTTGATAACGGTATTTTTGGCTTCACCTTGAATTGTCTTGTAATAGATAGCTCTTACTGCTTCTTTCTGCTGTTCTGGGCTTTGTAAAGTTGAGATTAAGTATTCAACACTGCTGAAAAAGGAGTTAATGGTAACATCTCCATGGCCTGTGAATATTGGCAGATGGTTTATATTCTTTAAAATTCTTTCGAGTCTGCTGGTGTCCTCTTGTTGTCTTTGCTGAAGGTTAATGTAGGCCAGCCTTAGTTGTTCTAGATGTTGTTCTCTTCTAGCTAGTTGTTCGGCTAGGTTAACGGGGCCTATTTCTTGTCCTGCGTGTTCCATTCTTCTCTCGTCAAACCGTTTTTGTCTTGCGTTTCGAATTTTGAGAATCTTATATAATCTCTTACGATAAACTTCAAAGTGGTGTTCCAAATTATTTGTTCACTACACTTTATTTTATTTAATTTGCTGTGGTATTCGATTTGTAACTGCTCACTTCCTTTATCTCCTACTGCACAGTTTTTATTTTAGTGGTGTAAAATTGTTTTTCCGTTTTTGTAGTTACTCTTCACTATCTTTATTTATTAGTGTAGAGTTTTTATTATGGAATTAAATTTTCACTTCACTTTATTTTTCTTGATCAGGCTTTAAAGAAATAATTCGCAATACTGATTAAAAATGTTGTGGAGTTTCTTTTTATTACCCTTATCACTGCACTTTTACGAGTAGTTAATTTAATCGTAAGTTCATATCACTGAATCCTTATATTTTCGAAAAGGATCCTACCGCGACTGCGCCATTCAAATTTCCGTGGTGCTATTTTTGTAAAAAAAAAATAAAACACCAATTATTTCGGTTATTGAAAAATGAGTTTATTTAACTGTTGGTAATCTTAAACTAAACTTAAAAAATAACTTTTGTTAACTTGTCACCTCAATTGTTGTACTTCCATGATTTTGATTGGTTTATTTAGTGAAAATTTAATTATTACAAAAGTGCTGCTTTTGCTATTTTTATTCTTCCAGAAATTCTTATTGGTGGGAACCATAAAATTATTTAGCTTTAATAAGTTGCAAGATTGCATTTTACTTCCAACAACAATTTAATATGTTTTTATGTTAACCAAAATGCATTTCAATACTTTTAATGAACTAATTTTATAAAGTTTATTGACTTTAAGATTTGCAAATGCATCACTTTCACACGAGTTTTATTTATTAATGGAATTTAGGAATGTTTCTATTTTATCAAGTTTATGAGGGTTTGTATATATAACTCCCGCGCTTTAAAATTGTGATATATCTGTCCATTCCGACTTGGACCTTGGGTTTTGGGCTACTCTTATCTTCAGTGACAACTTGTTTAAGTGATGACCCCGAGCTCAATATTAAATAAAAAAAAAATTTTTTTAAATATATTTATATTTTTTTGTTGTTGTGAAAATTGCAATTTTTTTCATAAATTAGACATTGTTTATTGCATTCAGGAAAACATGATAAAGCTAGTATATTAAATTAATTAATTAATTAATATATTTAATCTTTCACATTCTTTTGGACTAAAAATATATTAAACTTTTAATATTAACAACTTTTTTTTAAACATTTATTTATTTATTTTTTTGTTTACAATTTTTTTATGTTGAAATAACTATTTTTGGCCTTATTCAGTCTTCATATATTTCAGTTGTTTTCATAACAAAAATTAAATTATAATGCACAAAAAAATAACAATACTACTTGCAATAGTAATAACAGATTTTTATTCCGATTCGGAACTACTAGATGAATCAAAAGTGCAAGGTACACAATGTTCTTTGTATAAACTGCTCGTTGTAGCTAGTACGAGCTCACTGTGAGGTGTTTCCTTAACAATTTGGGAAACTTTACTTAATTTCGTTTTGTTGGAACATTCGTCGAACATCTAATCGGGTCTCCCACGATTAGATGTTCGACGTGTTAGTAAGTGGATCAACTAATAAAAATTGTCCGTCTAACCACTACGTGTTGTTTTCTTGAAATTTGTGGATGATTCTATGGTTGAATTTCCATTTCTGAATCAATTGTGCTATAAAATTTTTTTTGCTTATTACAAGGATTTCATTAGCATTATACATGTTGATATTAATTTTATTATGAAATATATGAATCTCAACGGCAGAAAATTTTTTAGTAGCCACAGGCTCGTTGCGCTATAGTAAATAAACTTCTCGTCTGAGCACCGACATTGCTCCTAAAAAATGCAATATCATGTAAAGTAGCATAAAGTAGCAGATGACTTGGATATTTTCAATCTCAAGACAACACAGTAATTAAAAAAAATATTCTAGCCCCAATACCCACTAATATCAGAAGTTCTGGTCCACGGAAGTCTTATTTTGGCTTTTTTCAAGCAGTTAGTGGTATAGTCAACTTTAACTCTATATTTTTCTACAACACTTAAGCACAGGTCACAACAAAAAATTTTTTTAGTTAATACATACCTCTAACTATAAATAAAACCACTTTTCTTCCACTTAATTGAGACAAATGTAAATTTAGAGAACATTTGGCAATGCAAAGAAAACACGTGTTAAAGCTTATTGATGCACCGGCTGAAACATATTTTGTGTTTGACAGCTCACAGCTGTGCAACTAGATCATGGCAATAAAAAAAGAATCGATATATAAGTTCAGTGGTATATTAGTAATCGATTGGGACACAATTCTGGCGCAATTAAACACTTTGAAAATTGAATTTAACGACGCTAGATCGACCATTTTGCCCACAGTGCATAGTTGAAATTACTAAACGGTCTGCATAAAACAAAAATTTTTCTTTAACTTCTAAAGAATTTCGTACGTTTTTATTTGGCGCCTATAGACTGTTTTCTTTTGCCTCGTTTGTCCAGTAATTTTCTTCAACGAATTTTATCACTTTACTGATTATTACATATTTTTCTGAAAATCGAACAATGTCTTAGAAGAAATCGGGATACAATCGTCAAAATTTAAAAAATTTATGTTATAATTCGCACATCTGTTTCAGACTCTTGAGGAAGGCGGGATAAAGCATCCACATTTTTTTGTTTGATCCCTGGTCGATATTTAATCTTGCAATTGTAATTTGATAAAAACAAATTCCATCTATGGAAACGGAAAGAAACGATACTAGCCAAAGCTTTTTGATCTCCTTATAGTTTTTCGAGTGGCTGATGATCGGTATATACGGTACTTTCGAATCACAAATATTACCGTAAGAGCCTCTTTATAGATCTGCGAATAATTTTTTTCAGCCTTGATTAAGGTGGACGAAACCATATAACACGGTCTTTCTTTCCCTTCCAGGATTATGCTAAGTATAGCGCCTACCCCATATGGTGAAGCATCGCATGCTGTCACTATTGGTTTACTAGGGTCAAAATGTACTAATAAATCATTTTCGCACAATAATTTCTTAGACTTCTCAAAAGCAATAGTACACTCCTCGCTCCAATTCCAGCTCACGTTTTTACGCAGCAGTTTATACAAAGGTGCTAATATCATTGAACTACTTGGTAAAAATTTTGAATAATAATTAATCAAGCCTAAAAAGCTTTGGAGTTGCTCAACATTAATAGACTCTGGATCACGATATATGGCGTCCATTTTGGACTTTGATGGCTTAATACCTTCTGGGTTTATAGTGTGACCTAAGTACTCTAGGTTGTTTTCTAAAAGCTTCCATTTGCCCCAATTTATTTTTACGTTAAACTCACGTAATCTATTTAAAACTTTGTACAATTTAGCTTTACGAGTACAATCATCTTCGCCTGCTACTAGAATATCATCTAGGTAGACTAAAACTCCATCTAGCCCTTGTATAATTTGAACCATAATCTTCCAGAAAAAAATTGGAGCAGTTGAAACAACAAATTGTAGTCGACAGAACTCAAATAAGCCCATGTGGGTATTTATCGTTAACAAACTACTACTATCTTGGTTTACTAGCAATTGCAAATATGATTTACTTAAATCGAGGATACAAAAACATGTTGTCCAACTTAAATTTTTTAGAATGTCTTCAATCAATGGTAATGGATATACTCCATTTCTATAACAGGGTTTATTGTAACTTAAAAATGACCACAAATTCTTATATTTGAATCTTTTTTTATTACGCAGACTATTGGATCTGCCCAATCACTTTTTCGGACAGATTAAATTATACCTTCGTCACACATACGGCCTAACTCGACCTCCACTGCTTTCCTTAAGCTTAAAGGAACAGTATATAGCTTGTAAAACTTTGGCTGCGCATTTGGCTTAATATAAATATCGGCAGAAAAACTTTTTATGAAACTTGAAGAACTTATAAACAAAGAAGGAAATCTACTTTTTAATTTATCCATATTTGTCTCGCACATATTTTCTACCGATAAAATATTACTTAACTTACTACGAGGTGCATCAAAAAAATTTCGCCAGAACAACACATCTATCCAATTGTGTCCCATAATGGCGTGAAATTTCGTATCGACTTTACAACAACTAATTTCAAGTCGTCTACACCATTCACAGTCACCAATATTTCTCCAATCATATCGACTCTATTCCGTGTTAGAACTTGTAAAGGAGGGTAATTAATACTTGTTAAAACAATATCACTAAAATATAACTTATAATCTATTGAAGAAATTACAAACACGACTGCTCCGGTATCCATTTCCAACTCTGTTTGGTTTACCCACATGTTTTTTACTAATGGAGACTCCATTTTATTCACCCAATTTAACGACCCCAACTTAAACTGCAGCTCATTTACATGATTTTTGCTTGCATACTTATGACTTGACGTTTGTTTTTTCTTTGAATAACAGGCTTTTACTGAGTGGCCTTTTTTCGCGCATCCAAAGCAGATCCACTCCTTTGCTGGACATGCGCCACTGATATGCTTTGAAGTACATTTTGGACACTTTTCAAAACTTTTATATTTACTAGATCGATAATTTATTTTATTTATTTCGTACGACGCACAGTGGGGTGAAATGGGTCGAAAGTGACGCTTAATTGAATTTTTAAAATTAAGTTTTTGTATTAATATTTGGTATCGGATAACTCTATATATATTTATACATCACTATGTAAATTTTCAAGCATCTATCTTGTCAGCTGACTCCATAGTGAGCTGTCAAAGTTAAAAATTTTTTTTAATTGTTTTAAAAAGCGAAAAAAGTAAAAATTTGCATTAAACGAGTCCGTAATTTCCAAATTTAACGTCAACAAAGTATTATTTTAAGAATGAAACCTTCAACTTCAGGTATTTAAGTGTATAAAAATGATGTAGTGTTTTTGAAAATATGTGTGAAAATATTTTTGACGATTTTTTTAAAAAAGGTCCAAATTTTGCCTATTTTCGATGTTTCGTGGACCATAACTTCTAAGTTAGTTAAGGTTGGGTTTTGAGTCATATATTTTCTAAAAGTATGAAATCTTATCTTGATAAGACAAGCAAAAAATTTTGCGGTATTGTTGCTCCATTTTTTGCTATTAACATTTTTCTGTTTGAAGTCGTGTTTTTTCAAAGTCATGTATTTAACAAAACTAACGTGTATTTTGTTTTGCTATTATCATTCGTCCAATGTTTACTATTGTTGTAATTGTTGTCGGAGAATTTTAATTTAAATAGAGATAGGTGCGTGAAAAAGTTTCAGTCATCTTCATTCACGAGAGTGTTAAATTAAAAAAAAAAACATAACGAAAATTTATACAAAAAATGGCTTGCTAATAATTTTAACAAATGAAACTGTTTTTTTTTTGGCATTAAAATCAGTATTATAGACTAAATAGCCATGCTGAAAATATCATGTTTAAGAATTCACAAAAATAAATCCCGGTTCACGAGCTCATCTCTATTATGTTATTATGTTGTTATATTAATATTTGTTGTTTTAAAAGAAATGTTTATAGTGTTTTACTTCAAATAAAGTAATCGGTATTGGGTAAAAGGCTAAACAAATAAAACATTTAAATTATTTTAAAAAATAATTTAATCTATTTTAGGGACAAGCCCCAATACTACTTTTATTCCTCGCCGTGAGCTTTATAATTTTATGAAAAATATTGAAGTACATGACTGGAAAGGTAAAATCAGCATATTAAAAATGAAAATAATTAAACGAATAAACCCCACCAATATGACTGATTTTGAACAAAGATTTAAAAACTTTGCTTCCGACTTCAAGATCCGTTATAGCAAAAGTCAAAGGAACAATGAACGTTTTTTGAACTTAAATAAGGAATGGCTAGATAGTTCTATATCTTTTGTCCCACCAACAAATAAACGAGGTCGTAAGTTTCATTTGAAGAGAGTTGTGAAAAATCAAAAGCGAAGAAAAGTAGAAGCATTAGAGAAAGTACTTCTTTATCTGTTTTGACTTATGCTACACAAATGGCTTTAAGAGATTCTGGAAAAATTGAAGAATCAAAATTACTTAAGGAAATCACAACATCGACACCTACAAGAGCTGCAAAATATAGGAAATACAGAAAATTTAAGAAATTCAAGCCACATCAATTAAGCCCGGAAGAAGCTTTATGTGTATTAATAGAAGCGAAACTTTCCCGACATAGCTATAATGTTATAAGAAGAGTTGCTCCGGAAAGATTTCCTTCGTATACGAAAGTGCAAGAAGCAAAACAAAAGTGCTATCCCAACCGAGAAGAAGTTAAAATATGTGAAACTTCCGCACAAGTTACTCTTCAGGGACTTTTAAATCACACGGTTGAACGAATATTTAAAATTCCAAAATGCGTTGATATTTTAAGAAAAGAAAAACTATCTGATGTAACTTTGCATTCAAAGTGGGGTTTTGATGGAAGTTCTGGACATAGTTCGTATAAACAGGCTTTTTTAGATTCAAATTCAAGCGACTCTGCAGTTTTTATAACGTCCATTGTACCTCTCAAACTGGCTAATAATAATATAACAATTTGGAAAAATCCACGTCCTTCATCAACGAGATTTTGTCGACCTTTAAAAATTGAGTATATTAAGGAAACAACAAGTGTTTCAAAACTAGAAAAGAAAAGGGTTGGGGATGAAAAAAAATCTTATAGACTCATTACTTTCGGTCGGAGAAAATTCTATAAAAGTTCACCATGAATTATCTTTAGTAATGATAGATGGAAAAGTGTGTAACGCGATTACAGACACGCGCTCTACACAGAAGTGTTATTTGTGTGGCGCTACGAGTAAGATGTTTAACTCAATTGACACAATGATTGTTAGGGAAGTAAACAGTGATACTTTGGAATTTGGGCTTTCAATACTTCACGGGTGGATACGATTTTTTGAGTGTCTCCTCCACTTATCCTATAAAATACCAATAAAAAACTGGCAAGCAAGGTCGGATGAGGATAAGAAAATAGTTGCAGAAACAAAATCACGAATTCAAAAAGAATTTCGGGAAAGAACTGGATTAATTGTGGATCAGCCAAAGCCAGGTTCCGGAAATTTTAACGACGGAAATACAGCAAGACGTTTTTTTTAAAATGCAGAAATATCAGCAGAAATAACGAAAGTTGATTTGGCCTTAATAAAAAAAATGCGCACAATATTAGTTGTTATTTCCTGTGGTCACGAAATCCACCTAGAGAATTTTCGCAATTTTGCTCATAACACTGCAAAGTACTTTGTTGAAAAATATCCATGGTTTTGTATGACTCCTACAATACATAAATTTTTAATTCATGGTCCCGAAATCAGAAAATATGCCCTTTTACCGATTGGAGAACTTTCAGAAGAAGCTCAGGAAGCCAGAAATAAGGATTTTAAAAATTATAGGGAACACTTTGCTCGCAAATGCAGCCGAGAAAAGTCGAATGAAGATATTCTAAATAGATTTTTTCTCAGTTCAGATCCATTCATATCTAGTATAAATAAACAAAATGAGCGGAGAGAAAAGCAACAATTATCAAATTCCGAACTACAGCTTTTGCTATCGCCTATTATTTCTCAAGAAATACATGATAGTGAGAGTAATGATAGTGAAGATTATGATGATGAAGGTGAGGATGAGCATTATGATACAGATGAGGAAGATTATGATGCAGATTGTTAAAACAATTAGTGTATAATATATAATTTTTTTCTTAAATACAAACAAAATGCATAATAAAATTAAAATATTGTTTTTTTATTAACATTTTATACAAATTTTAGAATTCATGAAATTTTGTCGTAAGGACAAATAGGACTTTAAATCAATTATGTAGAAATATTTATATATATATATTATTTTTAATTTATCTTTTTAATAATATATTCAATATATTTTAAGTTTAAATTTTATTTAATCATTTATAGCTTTCTATTTTAAATTTACAATAAAATTTGTAAATTAAGCCCATTTTCCACAAACTTGAAAAAACTTTCCCAAACAGACAAAAACATTTTTTTTAAATTTTTTTTGTTTAATATGGTTTGTTTTTAAGTGTATGACAATTATTGATAAAGAAAAAAAATTATAAAAATTTATCTCGTTACTTTTTTAAAAACTTGTAAAATTCTCAGAATCCTTCAAAACCCAAATTCAGACTTTAAATTAAACTTATGTTCATATTTATGCAAAATATATATTTATTTTTTTATTTTTCAGAAAGAAGACAATATCAGCTTTCGTTTGCTTCTCATTTTTTAAAAAAATCACTTTCCATTTTAAAATTACGGCGAAAATTCTGAAAAAAACTATAATTTTCCGAAAAATAAAAATGTCTATAAAATCGTAAAAAATTTTTTTTTCCGTGTATCTTTTTTTTCAGAATATGCATTTTTATGTATATTTAACGATTTAAAAAAAAATGTCAAAAAAATTTATATTACGGCTCCCATGAATTAATCGCCACTTTCGGTGTCATCGAACCCACTGTGCATCGCATGGTAGGCAGACAGCATATTGTTTACTATTTGCTCATAATTTTCACTTTTTGTGTTTTCAAGGAAATTTTCATACACTGAAACGAAGCCATTCCATGCATTTTTTTCTGCAAGTGTCATTTGTTGCATGAAATTTTCATCATTTACTAATTTCCGTATTTGCGGTCCAATAAAGATACCTGTTGATTATAAGTTAGTTTTTATTGTGCATGCGTTCATAATATATTTTTTACCTTCTTTTAATTTTCCACTCGTTATTCGTGGAAAACCCTGTTCAAGATATTTGAATGTGGGTCCATTTTTATCAAGTGCTTTCACAAATTGCTTTATCAAGCCCAACTTTATGTGCAGCGGAGGTAAAATAATATCTGTTGGATTGACTAATGGGATATTTATGCTATTTTTTTCACCAACAATAGCTGTTGTACGCTGCTTCCAATCTCTCTGTATGTAATGTTTGGAGGAGTTTCGGCTGTCCCATTCACAAAAATAGCAGGGATACTTTGTGTTACCACCTTGCATTCCATTCAAAATTGGTAGTACCTTCAAATCTGCTACAATCAGCCACTTGTGTGCATTGTAATCTATGACATTAAGTATTAGAGCCATACTATCATATGATTCTTTGATGTTAGTAGCGTAAGCCAACGGTACTGAAGGAAGTGATCCATCATTATGCAAAAGCACTGCTTTCAAACCTTAAAACAGAAGATAAACATACATACATACATAATAAAATATAAGATTAAAAGAACTTTTATATTACTTTTTGTTGAACCATCAATAAATAATCGCCATTCTTGCGGGACATGATTATATCCAAATTGTTCAAACAATTTATTTACATCATTGTGGTAAGCCAAATCACTATTTACCGAGCTTTCGTTGAATAGTGATCCAAACAAACTAGTTTCCTCGGTCCTCCGAAATGTAATGTTTACATTTTTTTGCAAATAGTTCCACTGTTTTAATCTGGAACCTAGGAGCTCAGTTTGTCTTTTCGACAATTCTAAATCGCGAACAAGATCATGAAATTCCACTTGGGAAACAAGGTGTTGTTTATTCAATTCATCTTCAGGTGGAACATATTCTGATGCGGGGCTCATAGCTTGGCTTGAAGATGGTTCAAACTGAGATGAATCTGGTGATATTTCCTTAACAAATTTTAGAAAAGCGTCGTTTTTCTTACGCAGTACAGCCTTAATAACACTATCAACATTTGCGTATTTAATCTGTTGTCTTATTTTGAAATGATATCCTTTCGTTTTTGATAAACAGAAATAGTAATTACTTTCTCTGTGCACACGTAGCGGAAGCCAGTTGACAGGTTCGATAAACGGCAATGCAAAAGACCCACGTGGATCGTTTTTCCAGGATTTTAGTGTTGCGTAACATGATGTACAACAAACTGATGGAAAATACCATTTCCCTCGTACTAAGCAACGACTAAAATATTCTTCATATAGGGGAATAATATGTTTTTTTACCGACACATCTATTTTATGTCGTTTATCCACAAACAATCCACATATAAAACCAAAATTGTGGCTTTTATCACACATTGTTATTGATTACAGTTAAGTTTTTTTAGTTTCGCAAAGTTTCAAAACTAACAGCTTGTATTAATTCACTTTTTAATAGTACTTTTATCAAATACCACTATTGTTTGCATAAAAATCACTCGGACGCTTACTGTTCACTTGCAGAAATTAAATTGTGCAAGGTTTGCAACCGTAGCCCTTTTATACTAAATTCAGCAGTATAAAAACGCAATAAAAGAAAGGAAAAATAGCGGAATACTGTCAGCGAAGATTATAAAAAGCAGAGGAATGCAAGTTATTTCTAAATAAAAAACCAAAAAGTTAAAGCACAAAAATTTGCATAGGCCTTTTATTTTTTATCCGATTTTACCGTTATTACCCTTTTTGGAAAGCTAATTTATTTTTCTTTTTTGACAATTATAAATATCTATAGTGTTTGGTAACTCATAAGCAACTTATAGCCTGAGGAAAACAAAAGAATACTTTTTTAAAGGGTTTTTTGTACACTTCAACTTAACTTAACTTAGCCATTTGTTAGTCGATTTACAAAAAATATATCTTGATTGAAAGACAATATTTGATCCTTTTAATCAATGAAAAGTTAAAAGAAATTCGTTGGGAAACAAAGAACTTACAACTGTTTAAAATTGAAAATCTAAGAAACCCCGTTTTCACTACATTTACCGTTATAAAATCACTTTATGAAGTGACATAAAAAAACCAACGGTATTTTCGTCATCCATGGACTCCAACAAAATAGAATTGGTACATTAGAATCCCTGAATATTTTTGTGTATCACAGTGCAATTTAAAATGCGGTTTGATGCTATTTCTTTATGGTACCAATTAGTTATTATTTTACCATTATCTTTGCGATGAATAGTTGTATCTAAGTAATTTAGCTGTTTATTTTCTTCTATTTCTATAGTAAATTTAATCTTTGCATCATACTCATTTAGTATATTTAATACTTGTTGTATATTATCAGTGGGAATTGCAGTTATATGATCATCTACATATGAAAACCAAAATAAAGGAGTAAAGGAAATTTTTGACATCATGTCATCAATAGCATCCTCAAGAACTCTTTCAACTAAAATTGGTGCTAAACTGGAGCCCATTAAGCGTCCTGTTTTCATGCGAAAAAATTTTTCTTCATAGCAAAAATAATTGCAATCATTAAGACAGAATTTAAGAAGGTCCATAAATAAATCTTTTGGAATATTTGTACTTTTACATATATGTGTGTTGAAATCTCTTGATATAATTTTTAAAGCAATATCTATTGAAATACTTGTAAAACAGTTAACCACATCAAAAGATACCAATGAAAAATTATTTGGAACATTAAGCTGTATTATTTTTCTCACAAAGTGTTTAGAATTCTTAACAGAGTATTTTGGTTTAAATGATTTTCTTAGTATTGAAGATAAAAAACGAGATAAATTATATGCAACAGATTTGATAGTTGATACAATTGGTCGTATTGGTCTGTTTTCCTTATGTATTTTTAACTGTCCATAAATGCGTGAAGAAATTGATGTATAATTAGTCAAAAATTGTTTTTGTCTTACCGTGTTCTGTGTAAAGTTGCATAGTAGTTGAAGGGACAAAAAAAACTATTCGACACACGCCAACTTTATTTTGTTTTCATCAACTATTTACTATCTTATTTTACAAAAAGAACTTAGAAAGCATTTTCAAATTGTATTCAATAAAAAAATGAGATCTTTAAAGTAAATAATATAAAAGTTGTATTAAATAGAAAATTAGTTAAGAAATTCAAACAAAAAAAATACAATACTTTTTTTTACTATTCTTATCATATAATGTATGTAGGGGCAAATAGCTTTTCCTTTTGAGTATATTCCGGAACGATTTTTCGTCACTTCCTTAAGATTCCTTTTTTTATTTTTCTTGTAAAGTGACGTTTTTTTATTTCTTTTTTTTCAAATGACCCCTGAGGAGGAGGGAGAGTTGTCCTCTCCCCCTTACCAACCTGTTTCCATGTAGAAGAATATTTTCGCTGGGACAAAAATGTTGTCTTTATAGGTATAACTATTGATAAACATTGTAGAACAACAAAGAAAATTGTACATTAGACCGTCTCACTATTTTTCGAAATTCCTTGATGAACATCGAATTTCTGAATCTACTCTAAAAACCAAGAATTTTGTTGTACAACAATTATCAAATCGTTTTTTGTTTTGATAAGAAAAATACCTTTTTCCAAAAAATTAAAAAGCTTGATTTAGTAATTTGCCTCTAACTCATGCAGTTCTTAACGGATTTGAACCTACATAATTGCATGTATTAGAAAGGTTATTAAATTTTCTAAATCTTTTTTAAAGCAACAATGCTAGTTTGTTCGATGGTTTTTTATTCATAGCATTACCAATTCAGATTTTCTGAATTTTTTTAATTTTTGGTTACCTTTTCTTATATAAAAAGTGAACTCTCAAAAGAAGTTGTTGATGTAGTACAACAATATGTGTATCAAATTAAAGCTCGGGAAAATTACTAAGCGATAAACACATGTAAAAGCAAAATTTAACTATAGAACAAATATTTGTTTCTAATATTTTTCCATGTGATGTGCATGTGTATATATTTATGTCTGTACAGACATTTGTATGGCTGTTATAAGTCAACAAATATTACGCATACAAAATGAAAAAATGTAAATCTAATGATTACAGCCTGTTCTAAGAAATTTTTAAATTTGATGTTTTTTGCTTGTATTCTTTTACATGCAATCCACATTGGAACCAGGTTTGGAAATTTTTGTGTTTGCACAACAACTACTACTTTTGTGTGAACTGGCGATACTGGCGCCGATTAAAATTTAAAATTTGGGTAATTAAAATTTTAAAATTGTTGGAAATTTGTGAAATTTGATACCTTGAGTTTTCGGCGGCACGTTTTGTTGTTTTTTTGTTTACATTAGGAATTTTTTGTTTACATTAGGAGTTTTTTGTTTACATTAAGCCTTGTGGGAACGGGTGATTTTTTTGGGGTTGCATTAATTGTGTGAACGGGTGATTTTTTGTGGGAATACGTTAAGTGGATTCATAGGTTGGAGGTTTTTATTTTTTGTAATGTGTATATATGACAACGGGAAAATCAGGAAAATGATTTTTCCTAGTACCAACGAGAAAATCATGAAATGATATTTCTTAATACCAATGGGGAAATTGTAAAAATTAATTTTTCCTAATGCCTACGGCAATGCATGAATATTTTATCCTAATGCCGACGGCAATGCATGATTATTATTTTTTTCAAATGCCGCGGCAAAACATGATTATTATTTTTTTAAAATGCCGACGGGAAAATGATTTTTCATAATTCCGACGGGAAAAACATAAAATATATTTCTAATGCTAATATAGGAGTTTAAGGCTGACCGTGATTTGGGGTGGGTGGGGTTGTTGTAATATGTAACCGAGGGAGTTTATGAATGTGTCTGTCTGTCTGTTGTGCGAGGCTGTGATTGGCCGGGGAGCGTGGTGTAGTTGAAGTAGATGGATTGAGTGCATGCAGGTGTTGCAAGTCTGTAGGAATTTAAGGCTTATAGTGATTTGGGGTAGGTGAGGGTGTTATTGTACGAGTAATATGTATCCATGGGAATTTGTGGATGTGTCTGTATGCCGGAATTTAAGCGAGGCTGTTTTTGGGAGGGGTTGTGGTGTAGTTGAGGTAGATCGAATGCGTGTATGTATGTCTATATGTTTGTAGGAGCTTAAGACTGATCGTGATTTGGGAGAGGTGAGGGTGTTGTTGTAATATGTATACGTAGGAATCTATGTATGTATGTCTATGAGAATTTAAGGCTGATCATGATTTAGGGTAGTTGAGGTTGATGTAGTAATATGCAACCGTGGGAATCTGTGTGTATGTATATTTGTAGGAGTTTAAGGCTGTCAGTGATTTGAGCGTAAGGAGGTTGTTGTGGTACGAGTAATATGTATCCGTGGGAGTCGGTATGTATGTCTGTAGGAGTTTAACACTGATCGTGATTTGTGTTGTCGACCGTGTTGTTTGTAGGAATGACCGTGAGAATTTTTGTATGTATATCTGTAGGAATTTAAGGTTAGCCGTGATTTGTGAAGGGCGGTGTGTTATTGAAATAATTTGAATTTTTCTTAGATGAAATCTGGTATATGTGTGTGTGTGCGTATGATTTTCTCTCGCTAGTAGTTTTATGTACGTAGAAATAAATTGTTTTCAATATCGAGATTTGGTGCTATAATATATCATCATATATCTGAACTCCCTAATCCAATATGCATAAAAGTGTATTTTCATACTCAACGTTACGTTTTGTCATGCTTAAAATTGTTCAGCGTTAAAGTCTGGCTGCGAGAAATTTGTTTATATTACAGATTTTGTTTATTGAACTATGTCCGCCTTCTTTGACCGAACTTCTTTTAATACGATTATGGGAATTTATAGTTTCTCTCTCCATAATAAGTTCGTTTAGCCTGGGCATGTGCACCGACTGAATGGTTTGTGCTGTTCATATATTTTCATGATGTGTAGACTGCGTCTAAATCTTTTATTTGATATTCTGGATGAAGTGTTTTTTTTTCTCATTTTATTAAAGTTCAGCGTATTGCGTATATATTTCTAATATATTTAAGTGAGCTTTTTGTACCTGTCAGACAGAGTGTACGTATCAGTTAGTCAGTCAGTCTCTCTTTTTATTAATTTTTTCTTGTAATGTGTCACTACTATTTTTCAGATTTTACTACTTGAAAAAGAGAATGTTTGTATAATTTTTAAAAGTTTTAATATATACATACATATAGGTAATGTATGTATGTAGAAATTAGTTCATATACAAAGAAATACATGTTTAATAATCAACTATTCTAGAAAATCGGTCTAAAATAACACAGTTACCTCCATCATCAATTCACCGTCAGTGTTTTCATAAAGTGTTAGAAACATTGGAATATCAATGTTTGGGAGAATTTTCACTTCAAGTGTTTCTATATAAGGTTTGGTGGTTGACCCCTTGACGTTATTTTGCTTAACGTAGACTGCGTTGTATCGCATTCAGATGTTATCATTTCTCATGGTCCTCATGACCATCAATCATACCTGTATACAATACATTCATGAGTTGAGTTGATCCAGATAGAGAAAAAAGCTTTCTCATCACATTCTAACAGGTTTAATATTTTGCTAGCATGCATACTTTAGCATGCTTCTATCGGTAATGACGCGAGAGTCCGACATTTAGTGATGTTTCAATTATAAATCTATACTATTGGGTGTTTTTTATTGAGGTATAAAACTTTAAGTTGGCATCACTTTTTTAACTGGCGGCCATTTTGTCAGCTGTCAAGTGATTAATATTTAGTTTGGTTTGCCACTTCATCATGAACAGGTTGACAAAAGAACAACGCTTGCAAATCGTGCAAATTTATTTCGAAAATAATGGTTCAGTTCGCGAAGTTTACCGCAAGCTCCGTCCATTTTATGGTCGACATAAGCGTCCATCAGAGCAATTAATTCGGTTAACCATGGATCGTTTTCGCACTACGTTTACTCTATGTGATAATACGCATCCGCAGAGACGTCGAACAGTGCGCACCGAAGAAACAATTGCCGCTGTAGAGCAAAGTGTTGAAGAGGACCCGAATGAATCGATTCGCCACCGTGCACAGCAATTGGAGCTTTGTCCATCAACTTTATGGAAGATTTTGCGCAAAGATCTTGGCTTGCGACCTTACAAGATCCAGCTTGTGCAAGAATTAAAGCCGCGAGACCATGCAATGCGTCGTGATTTTGGTGTATGGGCCGAAAATGAGATTGATCTCGATGCTGATTTTCATCGCAAAATGTCAATTGGCCACCAAGATCGTGTGATTTGACACCATTGGATTATTTTCTTTGGGGATATGTGAAGTCGCTCGTCTACGCCAACAAACCAGAAACGTTAGGGGACTTGGAAGCCAACATTCGTGGCGTTATTGCCAACATACGGCCCCATATGCTCGAAAAAGTGGTTGAAAATTGGACCTGTAGAATTGGCTTTATTCGAGCCAGCCGCGGCGGCCACATGCCCGAAATCATATTTAAACATTAATGGCATAAAATTATCCTTCCAATAAAGCCAAATTGATGGACATTAAAACGATTTTCTTGTGTTTTATTTCAATTCGAAGTTCTATACCTCTAAAAAAAACACCCTGTATTAGAATTACGAATTCACTCTTTTGAATTTTTAACAAAGTAGATACATATGTATGTATTTAATTTTGCCACAAAGTCTTAAAATTTCTTTGCTTATAAAAGTATGACGTGAGGAATTTTTTAACTCATACATGCTTCGGGATGCTTCCATTTTTTTTTTATTTTTTTCGGTAAATTTATGTCATACTCATACCGATACAGATATAAAGTAAGATCTGTTTACATTACATTTTACAATTTATGCATGCTTCAGCATGATTCTAGTTGAAGTCTGTATTTATTTAGTAAGTTTGTTTGATACCCATTCATACACATGTACATTCTTAAAGATGGATATCAAAGTCAAATTTCCTTAGTTTATCTAGAAATGAACAGAGTGAATATCTATTATAATAACCCCATATTCACAATTTAAAATTTTGTGTGTTAGAGCTTTCGAAATGGAAAATGTACAGCTTTTACTATAAAACGTGATAATATGATGTGTTGCTGAATATTGCACTGTGTTATAGTTAATTTTGAACTCTTAAGTTTTCACAATATTTCATACAGTCCATCAAGTTTAGAGAATTCCAGTACATTAAGCTAGTTATCTTCCCTGAGACCTAACATTCCTAATTAATCCTTCAAAAACACCAATACAAACTACATTTTTCCTTTTGTAGTGATTGGAATGGTGGCAACTCATTTTTTACTAGATCAGCTACTAGAAAATACAACTGAGATATAAAGAAACCAACAGCAGCCAACTTCACGCAGTTCCGGCATTTTTAAGAAGAAAAGATATTTCTAAAGAGACAGAACACATTTTAAATAAATTGTAAAACATCCTATTGCTGTAATAGCACAAATAAATTTGAACTATAATAAATTCAGGTGTGGGGTACAACACACGTAGCAGATGGATTTACGTTTGACAAAACTGCAAATTATGGAGATGCTAAAAAAAATGGGGTGGAGTTCCCAGCATCGGCCAGCATTGCGCAGCTTAGAACCCTGTATGCGCAATCAGAAGCTGTGGGCTTACCTGAGGGCGGTGTGTCACCGACAATGGGTACATCTAATACCGCTTCTGCTGTTATAGATGCTGGTTGCTCCAACTTGCCAGAAAAAACTGACACCGGTGATGAGCCGGACAATGAAACGACGTTGTCCACGATTTCGGCTGACCGCAAAACTGAGGCAATGGACAAAACAAGCCGTGAAGGTGCTCCGCTACATTGCCCAGTGTCCACTGATGCCATGTCGTCAAGTTGCCCAACCGTCACTGCTGAACTGTCACCACTTTCTGCACTGACCCCTGCTGTCCTGCCGCCCATACCAGCAGAATCTGGTTGTGCCCTGCCGCTCACCTCTGCGCATGGTACTGCTGTCGTGCCTTCGGCTTCATCCACATTCACTGCCGCCCTTCGGCCAAATCAATCGGAATTTTCCGCTGCCATGCCAAACATAATGTCGGCGCCGCCAGTTGTTAGCGGCGTTATGTGGCCGCCCATACTGACACCTGGGGTTCGATTCTGGTTCTGTGATAATGTGAAATGAAAAAAAAAATTTCATATTCATTTTCACAACCCTTTTTCATAATACTTTTCACAATTACATAAAATGCGATTCTCGTTGCTATTATGAAAACATTGTTTTATTCCGTTGTGCCTATGAAACTTTTGTTTTTATGCTATTGAAATATGTCATGTAAATAAATAATATTAATTATTATTTATAAAAATATTGCAAGGAACTCGGTATGAGCATAGGTAAAGGTGTTGAAAAGATTATCGCTACTTAATTAAACTTAATATTTTTCTCTTCTTTATTACAGATTGGGCAAAATTTACGCTTCCAACTGCAAGGTCTGTTCTTTGTTACGAATTAGCGTCATAAGCAGAATTTAGGACAAACTTTATTTCAACCACTAGGTGTTATTATTAGCTTCTTCTGCAGGAATAGGGAAATGTGCACGTCTTCTGTCGGGCTTGAATATCGAACAGTGGCTGTGTCGAGTAAAGGTTTCCTTTTTATCTTGCCGATAGCCTTTAATGAAGAACATCTTTGCCAGCCATTAAGTTCTGCAGAAGGCTGGATAAGGATAAGTATTTACTCAACAAAGCCGTTATTCGATATACTTAGGGGAGAAACCCCTTTAGTTCGTCCGACAGTTTTGAAGGCAAAAAACATCTTGATGCTACTGTTTTTGGTATGCTCGTAAAATGTTATGTCCTTGCAAAAAGCACATGATGCCCATCGTCAAAAATGAAAGCAACTTCATGGACATTATTATTTAATTTTTTAAATGCTACCACCCACATCTGAAACCACCCCAATTCATTTTCCACATTCTAGCATCTTAAATTTTAGGATGACCCAAAGGAATGACCTATTTGTACCTCTCTGCACTTTTCTTCTCTGAACTTGGCACTCACTGTCTGCAGACACATCTGTTATTTTATTTTATTTTATTAACTGAATTTCTGACTTGTCGCTTGCAATTTCGACATCCACCCCTAAATAATTCATAAGATATTATTTTTGATTATGTACTTAAATTTTGGACTTGTTGTTAACAATTTCGACATCCTCTAAATAATTTACAATCAAAAAGATTTGATTTTCGCTGTTACGCGTGTTTTTTCTAGCTTCTCTACTGTTTTCACCTAAATATTTTTTGTGTAAAATAATTGATCATATGAAAAGTTTTTTAAGTTTTTTTTCACAGTTACACTAAACAAGAATCGACAGAGTTATGTAACTGTGAAGAGTTTTGTTCCGTTCCCCATTTTTTTCATATATGAAAATGTATTTAAATTCTTTTAATTTTTCACTGAACGGGAATCAGAAATGCTATGAAATCGTGAAAAAACTTTTCATTTCATAGTTTCACAGAACGAGAATCGACCCCCTGCTGAGCCATTTGGTAATATGCAGATGGGCTATAGTTCGTCAGTGGCCTACATGGGGGTTGTCGCGCCCGTTTTAACCACAGGGTGTACCATGACCACAATGTCCTGTACCAGGCCAGTAGCTTATGTTCCAAGGTCAACTGGGTATATAGGGGCCGAAAATATTGACGCTTTCAACACTGCTGCCACAAATGAGTCATTGACCGAGGAGTTAAGGGCGTTGCAGTTGCGGATGCAAATACTGCGGGCACATGAAGAGATTCGAGCGCTAGAATCAAGTGCAGGCGACAGCCCTTTTGGTCGGCGGCGCCCTATTGACTTGAGTGAGATAGATGCGGTCGTGCCAGCATTCAGTGGGGATGATTGTTATGATGTCGAAAAATGGTTTTCCAACTTTGAGGACTATGCCAATATGTGCGGGTATGGCGACCGAGAACGTTGCCTCGGCCTGCGGCGTCGCCTCACTGGTACGGCCCGGAACCACATATCAAACTTGGGTTCCATGGACTATGCTTTTATGAAGGGTTTTTAAAAGAACAGTCACCCGGCAGGAAGTTTACCGCCAACTACAGGCCCGCAGGTTGCGGCCCAATGAAACATGTCTATGCTATCTGACGGATATGCAGACCATTGCGAATCAGTGTAGCATTGAGGAATCGGAGCTGGTAGACCTGATTATTGAGGGCATCCCGGATGCAGGCAGCCATATGTCTATCTTGTATGGCGCCAGCACCATTGACGAGCTAATCCGCCGATTCGACCACTTTGAGCGTCGGCGTCAGCAAGCAATGCCGAGCTTGAAGAAGACTGATGTAGTGTTGAGGGCGAATACTAAAACAAAGTCTGGTCCAGTGGGCCAGGTCAATAATGCCAAGCCAGTAGAAGAGTCAATTAGGTGTTATAATTGTTCGCAGTTTGGGCATTACCAAAGTAAATGTCCCAAGCCCATCCGCCCGCCGAACTCATGCTTCTATTGTGGGGAAATAGGCCATTACCACCAGAGCTGTCCGAAGCGGAACCGTGCCGTGGCGGCTATTGCTGACGAGAGTGACGGGGTGCATCCCATTGACGCTGTACAAATGGTAAGTGTTGCCTTTTATTTGAGAGATAAGTGCACTGTGTTGAGGTCTGTTATTTCTCTTTTTGACTCGGGCAGTCCGATTAGCTGCATCCGGAAATCTGTGGTGCCCTTCTGTATCGATAGTGGGAGAGTCGTCTCGTCATTTCGGGGCGTAGGTCCGAATAAAATAAGCATATTCGGCCAGGTGAAGTGCAAACTGATGTTTTGCGGTCGAGTAGTAACTAATGATTTTTTTGTTTTGCCGGATGAGGAGACGGTTGCCCCACTCTTGATAGGTCGGGATCTATTATCGAAACTCAGAGTTCAGTTGTGCCGCATAAAAAGGAAGTATAAGAAGCAGGAGCTTTTGAAATTAAATTTGAAATTAAATTGTAATGAGTTAAATAAACCTGTTTTAAGTGCACTTATGTCTTGTGGTATATATCGGAGCCCTCGGGTGGTGACTGGGTCTCCAGCCATTAGCGATAAGTATAGTATTTTGAACTTGCCCTTCAGTTGTGGGAGGGGCATGTACGGGGAATTCTCTGGCGCTGTTGACACGGCCGATGTGTGTGACGGGGGGCCTTGCTCGGGGGGTATGATAGATATTGATCCTGGTTTAGATCAGGTGGACGTGGGGGCCGTGTATAGGGCGGTAGAAGAGGGCTATTTTGGGGAACTGGATGGCGAACGGAGGGCGTTGGATTACTCCATGGAGATAAAGTTGACGGATGGTACGCCGGTGTTTACTACCCCGCGGCGGCTATCGTATAGGGAGAGAGGGGAGGTTCGGGGAACGCTTGATGGTTTACTGAGGCGGGGAATAGTGAGGCCTAGTGATTCGCCTTATGTCTCACCCTTGGTAGTGGTTAGGAAGAAAAGTGGGGGTTTGCGCATGTGCGTGGATTACCGGGCGCTCAATAGGATAACCCTTCGGGACAACTTTCCTCTACCGGTGATTGAGGACTGCCTTGAGTACTTGGGTGGCAAGAGGTATTTCAGCACCTTGGATCTAAAGGATGGATTCCATCAGGTTCGGATGCATGCTGACTCGATTAAATATACCGCGTTCGTCACGCCCTTTGGCCAGTATGAGTATTGCTTTATGCCTTTCGGGTTGCGGAACGCGCCGGCCGTATTTCAGCGGTTTATTAGTATGGTATTGAGGGACCTTATTGACACGGGGAGGATTGTTGTGTATATTGACGACATTGTTATAGCAACAAGGACTACTGAGGAGCATGTAGAGGTACTGCGGTGTGTTTTGTTGTTGCTGAGGAGGTAAGGTCTGGATTTGAATTTCGGAAAGTGCAAATTTGGGTATAGGGAAATTGATTACCTGGGGTATTGTGTTAATGAAATGGGCGTTCAGTCCAATGGTGATCATGTGGTGACGATACGCGACTACCCGGTTCCCTCGAATGTTAGGGAGGTCCATCAGTGTCTGGGTTTGTTTTCTTATTTCCGACGTTTTGTGCGGGACTTTGCGAGGATTGCCCGACCACTCAATGACCTCACTAGGAAGACAAGTGTGTTTGAGTGGACTGCCTCTTGTATGGCGGCGTTCTGCACTTTGAGGGACAAATTAGTTGAGGCGCCCGTTTTATCGGTCTATAGTCCGTTCCGCGTCACTGAGCTGCATACTGATGCCAGTTCTCGGGGATTTGGGGCAGTGCTCTTGCAGAAACAGGACGATGGGAAGTTTCATCCGGTGGCTTACTATTCTAAGTCCGCTTCGGAACCTGAGCTTGAGATCTAAAATAGACACAATCTTTTTTTAAAAAAATGGGCGGCGTCACGCACATTAACATTTTATATTATATTTCACAGGGTTCTATTTCACTGATTTTTGCGAAACTTGGCACAGACCCTACGCTCTTATAAAGGCACAAAATTGCGTTCAAAAAAGTGGGCGGGGCACGCCTATTAAATTTTAGTATAATATTTTATGTGCTTGTACTTGACCAATATTTACGAAACTTGGCACACACCTTGAACTCTTAAAAATTCAAAATCTTGTTTTAAAAAAGTAGGCGTTGCCACGCCCGATTAAATTTATTACTATATTTGACGTGTTTTTACTTAATCGATTTTTACGAAACTGGACCATATTTCTAAATAAAAAAAGATACTTACAAATAAAACTTTTTTGAATTGACCAGAGTTCAAAAGTATGCACTAAAAAGGTACAAATAAAACTTAAAAAAAAAAAGTTAAATCGACTTCAAAAATAAGCACTAAAAAGCTACAAATAATATAGATCTAGTTAAATAAAAGATGTTTATATATGTTACCTACAGTGCCGTTTGAAGTTGGTGCCAGTAATACTGGTACTAAACACATAGGAACATGCCCGGTAAAAAAACTGCAAGTAATTTTTATGTACATATGTATGTGCATAGTTACCAATGTTGCTGGCACCAACTTCAAACGGCACTGTAGGTAACATATATTAAAATCTTTTATTTAACTAGATCTATATTATTTGTAGCTTTTTAGTGCTTATTTTTGAAGTCGGTTTAATTTTTTGTTTTTAAGTTTTATGTTATAATAAGAGATAATATTCATAAAATGTATTTAGTTACACAAAAGCGTTTAGTAAAACAACCTAAATATAGGATGCTACGAAATATTGATGAATCATCAAACGTTTAGCTCAAAAATAAATCATAGTTCCCTTCTATCAATTTCTATTCGTGCAAGAATAGTTGGCCTATCAAATTGCGAAAAAAAAATTAAAAAAATAATAATGGTTTGATTGGCTGGCTAGAAAGTTCTAATGGACTAAAACTTGAAAACATCTTCATATTTATACTCAAAATCTCTCTAACAATACACGTAGAAATTAATTTCATTAATGAAAGTCATGGCTATTACACATTTACAGATAATGAATCTGTTATTTCTTTTAAGAAAGCTAGAAGTAATACCAATATGATATTTAACCATGTTGTGTATGAGAAGCATATTTTTATATGGGGTGAGATAAGAATGCTGATGCATTCTACTAATGTCAAACTTATACCAGAATCACCAAACATTTGATAGGAAATAATCATAATGTTATAATGTGAGAAAAATATAAATCATGTTGGAATTAAAAATAAAGAATTTTGATTATAAGCAAAGATACTAAATTAAGTGATGATCATCATAGAAAACAATTTGACTGTTATGTACGGTATAGTTTTTCGCATTTTATCTGACCTTAAACTTCATTCATCTAAATGTTATAAATGTCCAGCTACTTGTAAACTGATAACCCAATCTGAAGCCAATAAGCTGATCTGAAAATCTTAACAGCTCCTGATAACCTGATCTGTTTTACAGATCAGCTGCCTGACAACCTGATCTGATAACTGATAACCTGATCTGAAAACTAGACCAGGTCCTGATAAGCTGATCTGAAAACCAGACCAGCTCCTGATAAGCTGATCTGATAACCAGAGCAGCTCCTGATAAGCTGATCTGAAAACCAGACCAGCTCCTGATAAGCTGATCTGAAAACCAGAGCTGGTACCTGATAAGCTGATTTGATAGCTGATACCTGATGTAATAGGTGATACCTGATCTAATAGCTGATACTTCTTATTTGCTATTATTAAACATGGATGAGAAAATTTTAAAACAGTTGGTGTTGACAAGAAATGTCTTGAAGAAAAAGCTTCAGTATAAAAACAACTAAGAGATATATATTATCTTATAATAAAACCTCTCAAAGAACTCATAAATAGTTCTAAAAAAAAAAAAAAGAATACACAAGAAAGAACAAGTAAAATTAATATAGAATCTGAAAACAATATAAGTTTTAATTCCTCAGAAACCATCAGTCAAGATAGAGAGAGACGTTAAATAAACTTTCTAAAGGAACCATATTTGATAATACCATCTTATTTAATGATGCTTATACTGTGAATGATTATGACGATGAAGATGATTTTTACTCACAACCTTCTAACAGTCTTGGAAGGAAGAAATGAATTAGATACAAACTATGGCTCACCTAAAGAGTTCAATAATGAATGGAATATTGGTCATAGAAATCTAAAACTGAATAAAGATAAAATGCAAGTTGATGATCAAATATGGGGCTTAACAGTGGGTTTATTTTCTTTAATGATTGATAAAACGTGTAAATACTATGACAAATTTGATTTTCAAAACTAAATAAAATATATTATTTCTACCAATGCATACATAGGGAATCATCAACATTCACTGACGGAGAACAATGTTATCAGAAAATTGTTTCTGGAAACTCAAATCGGGAAACTAAAGGATGAATTAATAATAAAGCTTAAGGCATTAATATAATTCAGGGATATATTCAAATGCAAATTGATGGAGTGGAGTGTAATATAAAATTAACGATAGAGGATAGGAATAAAATTGAAAAAGACATTGTAAAAATTAAATCATCTTTTGACAAACAAATTGAACAGCTGAGCGATAAAATTTATAGACTGGAAAATTAACTAAATTTTAGTATAAATAGATGAAAGTGTATCAAGTAGATCACAACACTCTCCAAAAAACTCTAAAACATTTCAATGTATAAATAGATGAAAGTGTATCAAGTAGATCACAACACTCTCCAAAAAACTCTAAAACATTTCAATGTCTTTAAAAAGAAATTTAGTAAACGAACTCCATAATAAATTTCGAAAATTGTTTGTGTATTGTAGTGATGTAATGAATGGAATAGATGATCTTTTATGGATCTGATTTAGGTGAAGTGGGGAGCTATTCTAGAGAAAATAGAAATTATTGATTTTTGTAGACTGTAACTGACACATTCTTAAAGTTTATGTGGTGAGTATCGTTGAAAATAAAAGCTGCACTCGAAAAAAAAGGAAATGGAAAATATTTTTGAAATGGTATGAGTATCAAAAAACTTACAAATAGATGATGGTAAAGAATTTTTTAATAAACACTGCAAAATTCATGCATAAATAGAGGATTAAAAATTACTTAATATGAAAGCATCAATAGTAGAATGATTTAATAGATCATTAAAAGGTATAATGTGTTAAGAATTTAGCATTAATGGTTCATATAAGTGGATTGACATACATATATATATAAAGATTTACTCAGTGCATGAAATAGAAAAGTTCATCTCATCATTAAAATATTTGCGATTAAAGTTAACTCAACGAATGAGAAAAAGGTGCAAAATACAGTATACAGTAATTTGAAGATGTACAAAATGTTGAAATTTAATGAAAATATAAATAAAATTAAAAAGGAAAAATGTAGTTTGTATTGGTGTTTTTGAAGGTGTAATTAGGAATGTTAGGTCTCAGGGAATATAACTAGCTTAATGTACTGGAATTCTCTAAACTTGATGGACTGTATGAAATATTGTGAAAACTTAAGAGTTCAAACTGAACTATAACACAGTGCAATATTCAGCAACACATCATATTATCACGTTTTATAGTAAAAGCTGTACATTTTCCATTTCCAAAGCTCTAACACACAAAATTTTAAATTGTGAATATGGGGTTATTATAATAGATATTCACTCTGTTCATTTCTAGATAAACTAAGGAAATTTGACTTTGATATCCATCTTTAAGAATGTACATGTGTATGAATGGGTATCAAACAAACTTACTAAATAAATACAGACTTCAACTAGAATCATGCTGAAGCATGCATAAATTGTAAAATGTAATGGAAACAGATCTGTAACGAACAGTTTGCACGCAAACTGTTGTCACACCCTGTAAAGTAGTAAAACATAAAATAACAAATATGATCGACAAACTGATTTATAAAACAAAAGACACTAACAAAATATATTAAAAGAAATAAACTAAAGAACAAAGCATACAACAACAAACACATCCAACAAACTAATTTACAAGCAAAGGGATTAACGGTCACTAACAAAACATACATACAAACATGTACATTAAAATAAGTTAGGGACAATAACAACCAAACAAAAGCATGCAGAAATCTATGTAAATATTACAACAATAATGTAAAGAGAAAATAGTATAAAAGGCCGAAGAATTTGCAAGCAAGGAATCAGTCGTTGCGTAGACATCAGTTGATCAGGATGAATCCGGGTAAGTTAGTATTCAACTAGCAAACATTGTTAGCGATTACCTAGTCGCGAAACAATACAGTAGAACACAGATAAGTAGATATTTAATAAATATTGTTAGCGATTGCCTAGTCGCGAAACAATACAGTAGAACACGGATAAGTAGACATGGACAAACATTGTTAGCGATTTCCTAGTCGCGAAACAATACAGTAGAACACGGATAAGTAGATATTAATAAACATTGTTAGCGATTTCCTAGTCGCGAAACAATACAGTAGAACACAGATAAGTAGATATTTAATAAACATTGTTAGCGATTGCCTAGTCGCGAAACAATACAGTAGAACACGGATAAGTAGACATAGACAAACATTGTTAGCGATTTCCTAGTCGCGAAACAATACAGTAGAACACGGATAAGTAGATATTAATAAACATTGTTAGCGATTTCCTAGTCGCGAAACAATACAGTAGAACACGGATAAGTAGATATTAATAAACATTGTTACCGATTGCCTAGTCGCGAAACAATACAGTAGCACCTAGATAATTAGATATTAATAAACATTGCTAGCGATTCCCTAGTCGCGAAACAATACAGTAGAATCTGGATAAATAAATATTAATAAACATTGTTAGCGATTGCCTAGTCGCGAAACAATACAGTAGCACCTAGATAAGTAGATATTAATAAACATTGCTAGCGATTGCCTAGTCGCGAAACAATACAGTAGAACCTGGATAAATAAATATTAATAAACATTGTTAGCTATTGGCTAGTGGCGAAACAATACAGTAGCACCTAGATAATTAGATATTAGTAAACATTGCTAGCGATTCCCTAGTCGCGAAACAATACAGTAGAACCTGGATAAATAAATATTAATAAACATTGTTAGCTATTGCCTAGTCGCGAAACAATACAGTAGCACCTAGATAATTAGATTTTAATAAACATTGCTAGCGATTTCCTAGTCGCGAAACGATACAGTAGAACCTGGATAAATAAATATTAATAAACATTGTTAGCGATTACCTAATCGCGAAACAATACAGTAGCACCTAGATAAGTAGATATTAATAAACATTGTTAGCGATTTCCTAGTCGCGAAACGATACAGTAGAACCTGGATAAATAATTATTAATAAACATTGTTAGCGATTGCCTAGTCGCTAAACAATACAGTAAGACACCGAGAACTAGATATTATAAACACTGTCAGCGATTACCTAGTCACGAAGCAATACAGTAGTGCATCGTTAAGCAGATATTTACCAATATTATCGCGCGGCAATATAGGGTAATCTTGGTAGTATTGCAACAATTGTTCTCACCACGGAAACAATACAACGCCACCACTAAACGGGGGTAGTAGGCCAGTAGCCGATACGTTCAACTGTGCGGAAACATAACTAAAATAACCATAAGGCCCCAATTTTCCTGATAAGGCACTACATAGGACCACAGGAGTAATACCAAGGTTGACTACGGAAGCATAGAAGACAACTCGCAGGAAGAAAAGCCATAACCAATCCGGGGAGCTGAGAGGCCATAAGCAAAACAAATGATATAATACTACGGAATTGAAGTCAAGTGAATTATATTTCAGAAAACACTAAATTTATTAATTTTAAATAAAGAATAGTAATAAATTAAGCAAAAGAACGTGTTATTTCTTGTAACGACCATTGGCATTTTCAGGCTGAGTATACCCGGCAGAAAACGACGTTACAAGTGGCGCCCGAGCAAATTCTGGATAAAAACAAGAAAAACACGGAACAAAGAAAAAAAAAAGGATAACATTTTTTGCTTAAAAGAAAATACTACGAAGCAGGAAGCCACGTTACAAGTGGCGCCCGAGCAAATTCTGGATAAAAGCAAGAAAAACACGGAACAGAAAAAAAAGGATAATTTTTTTTTTAAATACCACGAAGCAAGAAGCCACGTTACAAGTGGTGCCAGGGCAAATTCTGGATAAAAACACGGAACAAATAAAAAATTAAATAAAATTAAAAAAAATAACACGAAGCAGGAAGCCACGTTACAAGTGGCGCCCGAGCAAATTCTGGATAAAAGCAAGAAAAACGCGGAACAAATAAGAGAATAAAATTTGTTTTTAATACACCACGAAGCAAGAAGCCACGTTACAAGTGGCGCCCGAGCAAATTCTGGATAAAAACAAGGAACAAAGAAAAAAAAGGATAACATTTTTTGCGTAAAAAAAAATACTACGAAGCAGGAAGCCACGTTACAAGTGGCGCCCGAGCAAATTCCGGATTAAAACAAGAAAAACACGGAACAAAAAAAAAAAGGATACAATTTTTTGTAGAAAAAAAATACTACGAAGCAGGAAGCCACGTTACAAGTGGTGCCCGAACAAATTCTGGATAAAAACAAGAAAAACACGTAACAAATAAAAAAATAAAAAAAAAAACCACGAAGCAGGAAGCCACGATACAAGTGGCGCCCGAGCAAATTCTGGATAAAAACAAGAAAAACACGGAACAAATAAGAAAAGAGGATAATTTTTTTTTTAAATACCACGAAGCAAGAAGCCACGTTACAAGTGGAGCCAGAGCAAAATTCTGTATAAAAACACGTAACAAAAATAAAATAAAAAAATAAATATATATATTTTTTTTAAATAAACGAATCAGGATGGTAAAAATAAACTGGATCTACAGCCTTCAAAAGGAAGAAGAATTTAAACTAGAAACTACAGGAACAGTCGAGGAACTTCGGAAACGAATGGTTGAATTCATTAAAATGGATTTACAAGAAGATATAGTACAACGACTAGAAGAACTGGAGCAAAAACACACCAGGGCTACGTCGCCTTACACGGAAGGTGCTAGCGCAAGCAAAGGAATCGTTCAGAAACAACAACAGGAGGTACCTCAGCTCATGGTGAGCACAATGGAGGAAAACACAAGGAATACGAAAAAAATCGTACCAAAACATTTTTTTTTTCAGAGAAGGGGGGAAGTGTAACGAACAGTTTGCACACAAACTGTTGTCACACCCTGTAAAGTAGTAAAACATAAAATAACAAATATGATCGACAAACTGATTTATAAAACAAAAGACACTAACAAAATATATTAAAAGAAATAAACTAAAGAACAAAGCATACAACAACAAACACATCCAACAAAATAATTTACAAGCAAAGGGATTAACGGTCACTAACAAAACATACATACAAACATGTACATTAAAATAAGTTAGGGACAATAACAACCAAACAAAAGCATGCAGAAATCTATGTAAATATTACAACAATAATGTAAAGAGAAAATAGTATAAAAGGCCAAAGAATTTGCAAGCAAGGAATCAGTCGTTGCGTAGACATCAGTTGATCAGGATGAATCCGGGTAAGTTAGTATTCAACTAGCAAACATTGTTAGCGATTACCTAGTCGCGAAACAATACAGTAGAACACAGATAAGTAGATATTTAATAAACATTGTTAGCGATTGCCTAGTCGCGAAACAATACAGTAGAACACGGATAAGTAGACATGGACAAACATTGTTAGCGATTTCCTAGTCGCGAAACAATACAGTAGAACACGGATAAGTAGATATTAATACACAATGTTAGCGATTGCCTAGTCGCGAAACAATACAGTAGAACACGGATAAGTAGACATGGACAAACATTGTTAGCGATTTCCTAGTCGTGAAACAATACAGTAGAACACGGATAAGTAGATATTAATAAACATTGTTAGCGATTTCCCAGTCGCGAAACAATACAGTAGAACACGGATAAGTAGATATTAATAAACATTGTTAGCGATTTCCTAGTCACGAAACAATACAGTAGCACCTAGATAATTAGATATTAATAAACATTGCTAGCGATTCCCTAGTCGCGAAACAATACAGTAGAATCTGGATAAATAAATATTAATAAACATTGTTAGCGATTGCCTAGTCGCGAAACAATACAGTAGCACCTAGATAAGTAGATATTAATAAACATTGCTAGCGATTTCCTAGTCGCGAAACAATACAGTAGAACCTGGATAAATAAATATTAATAAACATTGTTAGCTATTGCCTAGTCGCGAAACAATACAGTAGCACCTAGATAATTAGATATTAATAAACATTGCTAGCGATTCCCTAGTCGCGAAACAATACAGTAGAATCTGGATAAATAAATATTAATAAACATTGTTAGCGATTGCCTAGTCGCGAAACAATACAGTAGCACCTAGATAAGTAGATATTAATAAACATTGCTAGCGATTTCCTAGTCGCGAAACGATACAGTAGAACCTGGATAAATAAATATTAATAAACATTGTTAGCGATTGCCTAGTTGCTAAACAATACAGTAAGACACCGAGAACTAGATATTATAAACACTGTCAGCGATTACCTAGTCACGAAGCAATACAGTAGTACATCGTTAAGCAGATATTTACCAATATTATCGCGCGACAATATAGGGTAATCTTGGTAGTATTGCAACAATTGTTCTCACCACGGAAACAATACAACGCCACCACTAAACGGGGGTAGTAGGCCAGTAGCCGATACGTTCAACTGTGCGGAAACATAAGTTAAATATCCATAAGGCCCCAATTTTCCTGATAAGGCACTACATAGGACCACAGGAGTAATACCAAGGTTGACTACGGAAGCATAGAAGACAACTCGCAGGAAGAAAAGCCATAACCAATCCGGGGAGCTGAGAGGCCATAAGCAAAACAAATGATATAATACTACGGAATTGAAATCAAGTGAATTATATTTCAGAAAACACTAAATTTATTAATTTTAAATAAAGAATAGTAATAAATTAAGCAAAAGAATGTGTTATTTCTTGTAACGACCATTGGCATTTTCAGGCTGAGTATACCCGGCAGAAAACGACGTTACAATACATATGTATCTACTTTGCTAAAAATTCAAAAGAATGAATTCGTAATTCTAATAGTATAGATTTATAATTGAAACATCACTAAATGTCGGACTCTCGCGTCACTACCGATAGAAGCATGCTAAAGCATGCATGCTAGCAAAATATTAAACCTGTTAGAATGTGATGAGAAAGCTTTTTTCTCTATCTGGATCAACTCAACTCATGAATGTATTGTATACAGGTATGATTGATGGTCATGAGGACCATGAGAAATGATAACATCTGAATGCGATACAACGCAGTCTACGTTAAGCAAAATAACGTCAAGGGGTCAACCACCAAACCTTATATAGAAACGCTTGAAGTGAAAATTCTCCCAAACATTGATATTCCAATGTTTCTAACACTTTATGAAAACACTGACGGTGAATTGATGATGGAGGTAACTGTGTTATTTTAGACCGATTTTCTAGAATAGTTGATTATTAAACATGTATTTCTTTGTATATGAACTAATTTCTACATACATACATTACCTATATGTATGTATATATTAAAACTTTTAAAAATTATACAAACATTCTCTTTTTCAAGTAGTAAAATCTGAAAAATAGTAGTGACACATTACAAGAAAAAATTAATAAAAAGAGAGACTGACTGACTAACTGATACGTACACTCTGTCTGACAGGTACAAAAAGCTCACTTAAATATATTAGAAATATATACGCAATACGCTGAACTTTAATAAAATGAGAAAAAAAAACGCTTCATCCAGAATATCAAATAAAAGACTTAGACGCTCACCCATTATAAAGTAAACATATACTCGTACCTTATTAATGTACTTCAACATTTTATCAGTATGAAGTAACTTGAAATTTATTTGCTGGTGGTTCAGCGATGTATGAAGTAACACAATTTGAAAAATAAAAATTTTAAAACTTAATTATCCATAACGCTGACAAAGAGTAGACAGAAATGCTGACATACAAAGTAATTTTGTATACTAGAGGAGCAGTTGAGAGGTCAGACCTAAATTGTAAGAAAACGACTTCGTTTTCTGTTGATCGCTATTCAAGAAGAAAATAAGATTGTTCGTTATGAATTAACTAATTTAAAAGTACATTTAAGTTCAGTCTCATATCCATATGATGATGATCCTAACATAAAATTTAAAAATAAACGTTATGTAATTCTATATAGTTATTATATGTATCTAAGATTCCAGCAAAGGTAGTATATGAAAGAATCTCTAGCGCTTCTACCTGTACCAGAGTTTAAGATAAAAGCTCCTTTTATTCAATAACGGACCAATTGAATAAAATTTTAATTTGAAATAGTAAGCAAAGACATCAGCTTACTGCATTCTTATTCATGATCATATACTAGAATATATACCCATTTAAGAGCAAATTCTAAAAGTCTTATAAATTAAGCAATATGGAAATTAACATAATTTTTATACACGCGTAAGGTTTCAAAAGTAATTCAAATGATTTCTTTGGAAACGAAGTAGCGATTGTTTTCAACAATTAAGAATATAATAATCCCATTATGAAATTCCCTTTCGATTTTAAACGATTATCAAAAAAAAAAAGAAGCAAGCTGGCTAACAAAAAACTATCATTACATAAGCTGGACTGCCGGATCAGGTTCATTAAAAAATTTTTATAAATATATAAAAGGCAATGCAAGATCTTTTAAAATAAATGAAAAGGTGATGAAAAAAGCCTACGGTTGGAAAAAATTTAATATCAAAATATTTCTAAGATTGACTATTAGGCTGCATCAACTGTAAACAAATCTAAATTAAATATAGGAAATATTTCTATTATAGTTACTATAACTCCAAAGAATGTATCTTAAGGAATTGAGTTTTACTTCAAGCAGAACATCCTCACAAACTTTTAAGTAAGTACAGATAAAAATTAAATCAACGTTTTTTAATTTCAAATAAAAAATAAAAAAACTATGAAGATATTTCACATCCATACATAAAAGACCATGCGAATATTTACAACAACAACAAAACCCGCACATGACATAAAATGTATTCAAGCACGGAGCCAAACACTTATTTGTATGTACATATGTACATACATACATAAAGTCAATTTCTAGATATGTATGTATACATATTATCAAATTTCTTATCAATACTGCAGATCTTGACAATCACACTTACATATCTACATCATGAAAATATATGAACAGCACAAACCATTCAGTCGGTGCACATGCCCAGGCTAAACGAACTTATTATGGAGAGAGAAACTATAAATTCCCATAATCGTATTAAAAGAAGTTCGGTCAAAGAAGGCGGACATAGTTAAATAAACAAAATCTGTAATATAAACAAATTTCTCGCAGCCAGACTTTAACGCTGAACAATTTTAAGCATGACAAAATAACCAGTAACGTTGAGTATGAAAATACACTTATATGCATATTGGATTAGGGAGTTCAGATATATGATGATATATTATAGCACCAAATCTCGATATTGAAAACAATTTATTTCTACGTACATAAAACTACTAGCGAGAGAAAATCATACGCACACACACACATATACCAGATTTCATCTAAGAAAAATTCAAATTATTTCAATAACACACCGCCCTTCACAAATCACGGCTAACCTTAAATTCCTACAGATATACATACAAAAATTCTCACGGTCATTCCTACAAACAACACGGTCGACAACACAAATCACGATCAGTGTTAAACTCCTACAGACATACATACCGACTCCCACGGATACATATTACTCGTACCACAACAACCTCCTTACGCTCAAATCACTGACAGCCTTAAACTCCTACAAATATACATACACACAGATTCCCACGGTTGCATATTACTACATCAACCTCAACTACCCTAAATCATGATCAGCCTTAAATTCTCATAGACATACATACATAGATTCCTACGTATACATATTACAACAACACCCTCACCTCTCCCAAATCACGATCAGTCTTAAGCTCCTACAAACATATAGACATACATACACGCATTCGATCTACCTCAACACCACAACCCCTCCCAAAAACAGCCTCACTTAAATTCCCGCATACAGACACATCCACAAATTCCCATGGATACATATTACTCGTACAATAACACCCCCACCTACCCCAAATCACTATAAGCCTTAAATTCATACAGACTTGCAACACCTGCATACACGCAGTCGATCTACCTCAACTACACCCCGCCCCTGTCAATCACACCCTCACAAAAATTCCGATAGACAGGTATACACACATACACTAAATCCATCTACCTCAACTACACCACGCTCCCCCGGCCAATCACAGCCTCTCACAACAGACAGACAGACACATCCATAAACTCCCTCGGTTATATATTACGACAACAACCCCACCCACCCAAATCACGGTCAGCCTTAAACTCTTATATTAGAATTAGAAATAAATTTTATGTTTTTCCCGTCGGAATTATGAAAAATCATTTTCCCGTCGGCATTTGAAAAAAATTATAATCACATTTGCCGTCTGCTTTTAAAAAAAAATAATAATCATGCATGGCCGTCGGCATTAGGAAAAAATATTCATGCATTGCCGTAGGCATTAGGAAAAATTAATTTTTACAATTTCCCCATTGGTATTAAGAAATATAATTTCATGATTTTCCCGTTGGTACTAGGAAAAATCATTTTCATGATTTTCCCGTTGTCATATATACACATTACAAAAACAGAAAAACCTCCAACCTATGAACCCACTTAACGTATTCCCACAAAAAAAATCACCCGTTCACACAATAAATGTAACCCAAAAAAAATCACCCGTTCCCACAAGGGTTAATGTAAACAAAAAACTCCTAATGTAAACGAAAAATTCCTAATGTAAACAAAAAAAAAAACATCAAAGCGTGCCGCCGAAAACTCAAGGTATCAAATTTCACAAATTACCAAGAATTCTAAAATTTTAATTACCCAAATTTCAAATTTAAATCGGCGCCAGTATTGCCAGTTCACTACTACTCACAAAATATGTAGACTGTTCACACACTTGTTCGGAAATCATTGCTCAAACACAAACCTGAGCAATTATGTTTGGCCACATGCTGTTAAATTTGGAAAAAAATTCTTTTCAAAGAATTCTTTTCAAAGAATTTTTTTCCAAATTTAACAGCATGTGGCCAAACATAATTGCTCAGGTTTGTGTTTGAGCAATGATTATATTTTGTGAGTAGTAGTGAACTGGCAATACTGGCGCCGATTTAAATTTGAAATTTGGGTAATTAAAATTTTAGAATTCTTGGTAATTTGTGAAATTTGATACCTTGAGTTTTCGGCGGCACGCTTTGATGTTTTTTTTTTTGTTTACATTAGGAATTTTTCGTTTACATTAGGAGTTTTTTGTTTACATTAACCCTTGTGGGAACGGGTGATTTTTTTTGGGTTACATTTATTGTGTGAACGGGTGATTTTTTTTGTGGGAATACGTTAAGTGGGTTCATAGGTTGGAGGTTTTTCTGTTTTTGTAATGTGTATATATGACAACGGGAAAATCATGAAAATGATTTTTCCTAGTACCAACGGGAAAATCATGAAATTATATTTCTTAATACCAATGGGGAAATTGTAAAAATTAATTTTTCCTAATGCCTACGGCAATGCATGAATATTTTTTCCTAATGCCGACGGCCATGCATGATTATTATTTTTTTTTAAAAGCAGACGGCAAATGTGATTATAATTTTTTTCAAATGCCGACGGGAAAATGATTTTTCATAATTCCGACGGGAAAAACATAAAATTTATTTCTAATTCTAATATAAGAGTTTAAGGCTGACCGTGATTTGGGTGGGTGGGGTTGTTGTCGTAATATATAAACGAGGGAGTTTATGGATGTGTCTGTCTGTCTGTTGTGAGAGGCTGTGATTGGCCGGGGGAGCGTGGTGTAGTTGAGGTAGATGGATTTAGTGTATGTGTGTATACCTGTCTATCGGAATTTTTGTGAGGGTGTGATTGACAGGGGCGGGGTGTAGTTGAGGTAGATCGACTGCGTGTATGCAGGTGTTGCAAGTCTGTATGAATTTAAGGCTTATAGTGATTTGGGGTAGGTGGGGGTGTTATTGTACGAGTAATATGTATCCATGGGAATTTGTGGATGTGTCTGTATGCGGGAATTTAAGCGAGGCTGTTTTTGGGAGGGGTTGTGGTGTTGAGGTAGATCGAATGCGTGTATGTATGTCTATATGTTTGTAGGAGCTTAAGACTGATCGTGATTTGGGAGAGGTGAGGGTGTTGTTGTAATATGTATACGTAGGAATCTATGTATGTATGTCTATGAGAATTTAAGGCTGATCATGATTTAGGGTAGTTGAGGTTGATGTAGTAATATGCAACCGTGGGAATCTGTGTGTATGTATATTTGTAGGAGTTTAAGGCTGTCAGTGATTTGAGCGTAAGGAGGTTGTTGTGGTACGAGTAATATGTATCCGTGGGAGTCGGTATGTATGTCTGTAGGAGTTTAACACTGATCGTGATTTGTGTTGTCGACCGTGTTGTTTGTAGGAATGACCGTGAGAATTTTTGTATGTATATCTGTAGGAATTTAAGGTTAGCCGTGATTTGTGAAGGGCGGTGTGTTATTGAAATAATTTGAATTTTTCTTAGATGAAATCTGGTATATGTGTGTGTGTGCGTATGATTTTCTCTCGCTAGTAGTTTTATGTACGTAGAAATAAATTGTTTTCAATATCGAGATTTGGTGCTATAATATATCATCATATATCTGAACTCCCTAATCCAATATGCATATAAGTGTATTTTCATACTCAACGTTACTGGTTATTTTGTCATGCTTAAAATTGTTCAGCGTTAAAGTCTGGCTGCGAGAAATTTGTTTATATTACAGATTTTGTTTATTTAACTATGTCCGCCTTCTTTGACCGAACTTCTTTTAATACGATTATGGGAATTTATAGTTTCTCTCTCCATAATAAGTTCGTTTAGCCTGGGCATGTGCACCGACTGAATGGTTTGTGCTGTTCATATATTTTCATGATGTAGATATGTAAGTGTGATTGTCAAGATCTGCAGTATTGATAAGAAATTTGATAATATGTATACATACATATCTAGAAATTGACTTTATGTATGTATGTACATATGTACATACAAATAAGTGTTTGGCTCCGTGCTTGAATACATTTTATGTCATGTGCGGGTTTTGTTGTTGTTGTAAATATTCGCATGGTCTTTTATGTATGGATGTGAAATATCTTCATAGTTTTTTTATTTTTTATTTGAAATTAAAAAACGTTGATTTAATTTTTATCTGTACTTACTTAAAAGTTTGTGAGGATGTTCTGCTTGAAGTAAAACTCAATTCCTTAAGATACATTCTTTGGAGTTATAGTAACTATAATAGAAATATTTCCTATATTTAATTTAGATTTGTTTACAGTTGATGCAGCCTAATAGTCAATCTTAGAAATATTTTGATATTAAATTTTTTCCAACCGTAGGCTTTTTTCATCACCTTTTCATTTATTTTAAAAGATCTTGCATTGCCTTTTATATATTTATAAAAATTTTTTAATGAACCTGATCCGGCAGTCCAGCTTATGTAATGATAGTTTTTTGTTAGCCAGCTTGCTTCTTTTTTTTTTTGATAATCGTTTAAAATCGAAAGGGAATTTCATAATGGGATTATTATATTCTTAATTGTTGAAAACAATCGCTACTTCGTTTCCAAAGAAATCATTTGAATTACTTTTGAAACCTTACGCGTGTATAAAAATTATGTTAATTTCCATATTGCTTAATTTATAAGACTTTTAGAATTTGCTCTTAAATGGGTATATATTCTAGTATATGATCATGAATAAGAATGCAGTAAGCTGATGTCTTTGCTTACTATTTCAAATTAAAATTTTATTCAATTGGTCCGTTATTGAATAAAAGGAGCTTTTATCTTAAACTCTGGTACAGGTAGAAGCGCTAGAGATTCTTTCATATACTACCTTTGCTGGAATCTTAGATACATATAATAACTATATAGAATTACATAACGTTTATTTTTAAAATTTATGTTAGGATCATCATCATATGGATATGAGACTGAACTTAAATGTACTTTTAAATTAGTTAATTCATAACGAACAATCTTATTTTCTTCTTGAATAGCGATCAACAGAAAACGAAGTCGTTTTCTTACAATTTAGGTCTGACCTCTCAACTGCTCCTCTAGTATACAAAATTACTTTGTATGTCAGCATTTCTGTCTACTCTTTGTCAGCGTTATGGATAATTAAGTTTTAAAATTTTTATTTTTCAAATTGTGTTACTTCATACATCGCTGAACCACCAGCAAATAAATTTCAAGTTACTTCATACTGATAAAATGTTGAAGTACATTAATAAGGTACGAGTATATGTTTACTTTATAATGGGTGAGCGTCTAAGTCTTTTATTTGATATTCTGGATGAAGTGTTTTTTTTTCTCATTTTATTAAAGTTCAGCGTATTGCGTATATATTTCTAATATATTTAAGTGAGCTTTTTGTACCTGTCAGACAGAGTGTACGTATCAGTTAGTCAGTCAGTCTCTCTTTTTATTAATTTTTTCTTGTAATGTGTCACTACTATTTTTCAGATTTTACTACTTGAAAAAGAGAATGTTTGTATAATTTTTAAAAGTTTTAATATATACATACATATAGGTAATGTATGTATGTAGAAATTAGTTCATATACAAAGAAATACATGTTTAATAATCAACTATTCTAGAAAATCGGTCTAAAATAACACAGTTACCTCCATCATCAATTCACCGTCAGTGTTTTCATAAAGTGTTAGAAACATTGGAATATCAATGTTTGGGAGAATTTTCACTTCAAGCGTTTCTATATAAGGTTTGGTGGTTGACCCCTTGACGTTATTTTGCTTAACGTAGACTGCGTTGTATCGCATTCAGATGTTATCATTTCTCATGGTCCTCATGACCATCAATCATACCTGTATACAATACATTCATGAGTTGAGTTGATCCAGATAGAGAAAAAAGCTTTCTCATCACATTCTAACAGGTTTAATATTTTGCTAGCATGCATGCTTTAGCATGCTTCTATCGGTAGTGACGCGAGAAATCACTGCTCAAACACAAACCTGAGCAATTATGTTTGGCCACATGCTGTTAAATTTGGAAAAAAATTCTTTGAAAAGAATTCTTAAGGCAATAAAAAAGGTTAAAATAAATCTATAAATGCTACTTATGTATGTAAAAAATATTATTGAATTAAAATAAAGTGAAAGTAATTCACATTTAGTCCTTATACTTTGAAAATTTGGGTCCGAACATATACATATATACGTTTACCCCACACTTAATATATGTTTGAACATGGAACATTTTTTGACGTTCTTTTGCCGGCGTTATTTCTTACAGCCATCCCTAAACACGGGCGGCAAGCATTTTTTAGCTGTCAAAAGTTATCATGTCCATACATTTTGTATGGAGCATACCGAAATAACGCGGCGGCAACGCTTTGCTATTGGAAAATCCGATTTTGACAACGCGTTTTGCAATGAAGTTAGTTACAAAAGAAAACAATTGCCTTCTGTTTGCCATCATCAGAGTTACCATATGTATCTTATTTTCGAAGTTTTTCGGGATGTTAAAAATATTAAAAGATTTCTTTGTTAAAAATAAGGTTCTTAAGAATATGATATTTAATACTTTTAGTTTATTATTTAATGTCCTTTTGACTACAGTACTGAAATATCGAGCCTTATTTTCGATTTTATCGTAAGCGACAAAAATGATAGTTTTAAATAGAAGCTTTTTTTTAAATATTCAAATATGTTTTTATACGTAAATTGACGCTTACGTAGAAATGGAACAGCACGTACCTTAAAAGTTATCAACAGTTTTGGCATTTTGATATTTCTAAACTATGGATAGGCCCATAATATTTTAATTTCAACAAAAAATTATATTTTCGATAACATGTCGCTTACAATAAAATCAAAAATAAGGTGCGATATTTTCTACTTTCCTTCATTAAAAGTATGAATTATGTGCATACATATCGTCGGTTTGTTTCTGGTTTGCTGCAGACATAATGTATTTTGAATATACTTTGCCGCAAACCAGAAACCAACCGACGATATATTTATCTTATATTGGGTGTTTTTTATTGAGGTATAAAACTTTAAGTTGGCATCACTTTTTTAACTGGCGGCCATTTTGTCAGCTGTCAAGTGATTAATATTTAGTTTGGTTTGCCATTTCATCATGAACAGGTTGACAAAAGAACAACGCTTGCAAATCGTGCAAATTTATTTCGAAAATAATGGTTCAGTTCGCGAAGTTTACCGCAAGCTCCGTCCATTTTATGGTCGACATAATCGTCCATCAGAGCAATTAATTCGGTTAACCATGGATCGTTTTCGCACTACGTTTACTCAATGTGATAATACGCATCCGCAGAGACGTCGAACAGTGCGCACCGAAGAAACAATTGCCGCTGTAGAGCAAAGTGTTGAAGAGGACCCGAATGAATCGATTCGCCACCGTGCACAGCATGATAACCATGATAACCGACTATTTTGTTCCCGAATTGGATGGCATGAATGTGGATGAGTTGTGGTTCCAACAAGACGGCGCTACATGCCACAGCGCACGTCACAATCGATTTATTGAAGGAAACATTCGATGAGCGCATAATTTCGCGGAATGGACCTGTCAATTGGCCACCAAGATCGTGTGATTTGACACCATTGGATTATTTTCTTTGGGGATATGTGAAATCGCTCGTCTACGCCAACAAACCAGAAACGTTAGGGGACTTGGAAGCCAACATTCGTGGCGTTATTGCCAACATACGGCCCCATATGCTCGAAAAAGTGGTTGAAAATTGGACCTGTAGAATTGGCTTTATTCGAGCCAGCCGCGGCGGCCACATGCCCGAAATCATATTTAAACATTAATGGCATAAAATTATCCTTCCAATAAAGCCAAATTGATGGACATTAAAACGATTTTCTTGTGTTTTATTTCAATTCGAAGTTCTATACTTCTAAAAAAACACCCTGTACATGTTATATTCAGTAAATATTTTGTGTTATTTACCTTTACGTTTGTTCCCTACAAGAAATGAATGACTGAAACTAACACAAACAAAATTTTTTCATTAACACATTTGCAAAAATTTTACATTGAATTCGATAGTACAGTCATTTGATCGGAAGTGATGATGGATTTATTTATTAATTATAGTTGCTCTACTCTAGCATATATGTTAGTGTGGGACATCTTATATACATATGCCAAAACTTTTATAACTCGAATATTATTTAAAAAAAATCGTTCTGTCTGTGAAAATTAAAATTTATAAGTGTTAAAAAAGAAATTTACAAAATTTAATTTAATATATATTTATTTTCAAAATTTTATATAGTTGTTAAAAGAAAGATGTGTTGGCAATGAAAAGGTTGACGAGGACTAGATACCGCCTAGGTTATTCTGTTTTTGTTTATTTCTGTCTTTAATTTTTAATATTTTTTTTTACTTGTATATTTTGAATTGACTTTTAAAAATAAAAAAATCGATTAAAATAATAAAAATTATATTTATTGTCAGTATATCAATCATGTATGACTGCTCAATTATGGCGGATATATTAATCAATTATGATCAGTCGACTTAATATTTATGCTATAATTGTTTACTAAAAATCACTGGATTGAGCAGTTCGACTATATGTTATATTCATTAGTAAGAGAGAGATGCAACATCACACGTACAGAAAAGTTTCCATCACATTTTTCATTTTTCCCTCAATAATGTAATAGAAACTTTGTTATACGCAATAATGAATATAGACTACATGACTTCCAATCAAATGACTGGTCAATTGACTGATATTATTCTTGTAGGGTTAGTTCATTTGAAACAAAATAAAATTTTCCTGAATTTGAATTCAGTAAAATCAATGCATATTAATATATGCAAAAATATTTTTAATGGGAAAAAAATATATTTTTTTGTTCGACTTGAAGGTTTTTGATATAACACAAGCAAGTTTTCCAAATTTTCTAAATAACTAATTATTTCAAACTTTATTATTTTATTTTAATTTAAATAACAAAATTTATGTAACAAAATTTTAATAACAAAATCACAAACAACAATGTCTTCGGTCCAGGTGTTCAAATAATCAGGATTGTTTTATTTATTGGTTTGATAACCCTGGTTCTATCGTTTTGACATAACGTTGCCGCTTTTGTTTAGGTATGGCATTTCAGCGTTAAACCTCGGCGGAAAAAAACGTTCCGCTCTCCGCCCTTGTTTAGGGATGGCTGTTATGTTCAGGAATAAAAATTGCACAATAGCCCACAGTGGGGACTTTTGCAAAATAAATGGTAATAAATCTGTAACTTCTAAACTACTGATTGCATTTATATGAAACTTCGAACATCCGAAGAGAAGGTCCTAAACTTTATAACAGATGTCTTGGCAGCCGTCTGGCTTAAGCTGGGCAGGAGTTACAGTGGGCCTAAATTGACAACATGGAACTAAAAAAAATTCTGAGGCTTGTAACTTTTAGAAACATTTTCCGATTTTTATGAAATAAATCGTTTTGATCTAAGCTTAAGATTTTTAAGAAATAATGTCCTTAGATGTGTTTTCGTATCTCTCATAACTTAGAAGATATTTGACTTTTAACAAAAAAATATTTTTATTTTGCCTTGACTTTTTTTAGTATTTCACCTACAACTTTTTAGTCTATTGTTGGATTTTAAATTAAGGGAAAGCATTAAATTTCCGATCAAATTTTAAATAAAAATAAATAAAAAACTTATTAATATCTGCAGTCGTGAAATCGCGAAAAGGCAAGGAATTGAAAGTTTTAAAATTTTCCTGAAAAAGGCACGTTTTTTTAAGAAAAAATATCTTCATTATTTTCAAGTTTGTGAAAAACTTTGTTTAACACATGCACTTTTAAACCACATAGCGCTAAAAACAATCTATTCAGAATATGCTAAGAGCCAATTATTTTGTATTTTGGGCATGCACCCTACACTCAGCAGTGTTCGAAAATTGCCAATTTTAAAAATATTTTTTGTGCTTATGCGCTTATAAAAACTTGTGACGGTATATTTTGAAACTTTGAACTACAGCATTTAATTTTTATGATAGTTTGCAACATGTTTAACTTAAATTTTTGACAGCATTTTCATAAATGCGAACATACGCGCAAATTTTCTGAAAAAAGTAAAAATTTTCGAAAAATGTTGTTTTGTACCATAAAAAATATATATAAAAATAATTTTCTTTTCTTATGTTGGCAGTTTTAGCTTTCATATGAGTCTTTTTACTTTGCATGAAAAAATTATTCCAATATAAGTAACTGATCTCGAGATATTCCGATTGTAGGGTGCAATTCAAAAAATATGTAGAATGCGCTTAACTTTTTTCCCTTTATTCACACATCAGCTGATTAAAACTTTCATGAATTCTGAAATTCAACCTAAATAGAACAACAAAAATAAATTTAGAATGTTATCCAATAAGTCCACGTATATTTTTCGCAATAAAAAATATTTATGGTAATTATACCATATGATTTTCTATGTAAGTGTAGTTAATGCTAATTAAAGGTACACATTTAACGAATAACAACACACATTTTTAATGGATTAAAAAAAGGGTTCCGCGGATTATTTTACAGCGGCATCGGGAGGTGCTACCTGATTATGCTACTACTTCAAATAAATAACACTTTACAGTACCAGGTATTTAGACAAAATTAGCAAAGATGCTTATAAAGTATGCTGTATTGCATAAAGAATTGAAAAAGTTTTATTTGTATGTTTTGTTTTTTTATTATTATTTACCAATAGATAATCCATTTAATATTAGGCTATAACTAAGAAAAACTTTTGAACACTAAATAAAGTATTTATTTTTAATTTACATGTTTTAGCTATGTTAATTACCATCATTTTACAATTTAACAATCCAAAATATCGAAGCGTAAGAGGTTATTTATTTGAACTGCTTCATTGTCGTCTTTCTCTATTTCTTTAGTTATCTTTGGTAACCATTTTGATCGTATTGCTTGTAAAACTGGATCTGAGGATAACAATAAGTGAAGCATTAAAATACTGCTTTTTCGAGGAGACTGGATAACTAAATAGTGGCGCCCGTGCTATTAACGTTCGAAACCGATGGCAAAATTACATCCTTTGTTGCCTTCAATGACTTTGTAGATGGCATAATTTCCCCATTTCTTTCCAGTCATAGCTTTTCTTAATACATATTTCATATATATTCCTTATTGGACCCAAGTTTAGAATAAGGGCTAATGGATCTTCATTAGTAAAATCTATTTTAGATTTAGGCGTTGGTATGCTTTCCACGATATGTTGTATTCTCTTTGGAGATGCTTTTGGAAGAGCATCTACAATTTGGCCAACTTATTTCGGTTTGTTTCTTCTTTATATTACAGAGTAATATAAAGAAGAAATATGGTTAAGGCACTTCTAAAGGCATCCTTTATAAGGCCAAAAGAGTGGCTTTCAATGAGGTCCTCTTGCTTTCTCTTCTGGCTTCTTGGTTGAAGCTCCTCGTATAATTTATTAGGCCTTCCCAATTGTTTCATACCAATATGTGTAACTATCTCGGTTTTTTGCCATTGTTCATTTTGTTTTTGGAACTTAGTTTTATTATAATTTAAGTCTTTCATTTTTCTTTCGCACGCTACCAAAAAGTTCTCTATTTTTTAGTACCATCTTCATTTAGTTTTAATCCAAGTGAGTTGTCAATTATATGAATGAGTTTAGAACATTTTCCTTGGTACAATAAACTAACAGGAACGTATTCCCATAGAAGTCTACATACCGCGTTATATTTAATACTAATCTCCATAACACTTCAATATAGAGTGATTATTTTTATAAAATAACTCTGCGTTTTTATACAATACAGTATACTTTATAAGCATCTTTGCTAATTTTGTCTATTTACCTGGTACTGTAAAGTGTTATTTATTTTAAGTAGTAGCATAATCAGGTAGAACCTCCCGATGCCGCTGTAAAATAATCCGCGGAACCCTTTTTTTAATCCATTAAAAATGTGTGTTGTTATTCGTTAAATGTGTACCTTTAATTAGCATTAACTACACTTACATAGAAAATCATATGGTATAATTACCATAACTATTTTTTATTGCGAAAAATATACATGGACTTATTGGATAACATTCTAAATTTATTTTTGTTCTATTTAGGTTGAATTTCAGAATTCATAAAAGTTTTAAACAGCTGATGTGTGGATAAAGGGGAAAAAGTTAAGCGCATTCTACATATTTTTTGAATTGCACCCTACAATCGGAATATCTCGAGATCAGTTACTTATATTGGAATAATTTTTTCAGGCGAAGTAAAAAAACTCATATGAAAGCTAAAACTGCCAACATAAGAAAAGAAAATTATTTTTATATATATTTTTTATGGTACAAAACAACATTTTTCCAAAATTTTTACTTTTTTCAGAAAATTTGCGCGTATGTTCGCATTTATGAAAATGGTGTCAAAAATTTAAGTTAAACATGTTGCAAACTATCATAAAAATTAAATGCTGTAGTTAAAACTTTCAAAATATACCGTCACAACTTTTTATAAGCGCATAAGCGCAGAAAATATTTTTAAAATTGGCAATTTTCGGACACTGCTGAGTGTAGGGTGCATGCCCAAAATACAAAATAATTGGCTCTTAGCATATTCTGAATAGATTGTTTTTAGCGCTATGTGGTTTAAAAGTGCATGTGTTAAACAAAGTTTTTCACAAAATTGAAAATAATGAAGATACTTTTTCTTAAAAAAACGTGTCTTTTTTAGGAAAATTTTAAAACTTTCAATTCCTTGCCTTTTCGCGATTTCACGACTGCAGACATTAATAAGTTTTTTATTTATTTTTATTTAAAATTTGATCGGAAATTTAATGCTGTCCTTTAATTTAAAATATAACAATAGTCTAAAAAGTTATAGGTAAAATACTAAAAAAAGTCAAGGCAAAATAAACATTTTTTTTTGTTAAAAGTCAAATATCTTCTAAGTTATGAGAGATACGAAAACACATCTAAGGACATTATTTTTTAAAAATGGTGAGCTTAGATCAAAACGCTTTATATTATAAAAATCGGATAATGTTTCTAAAAGTTACAAGCCTCAGAATTTTTTTTAGTCCCATGTTGTCAACTTAGGCCCACTGTAACTCCTGTCCAGCTTAAGCCAGATGGCTGCCAAGACACTTGTTTTAAAGCCTAGGTCCTCCTCTACGAATGTTTGAAGTTTCATATAAATCCAATTAGTAGTTTAGAAGTTACAGATTTATTACCATTTATTTTGCAAAAGTCCCCACTGTGCAGCGGTAAGAATTTCAGGCGAGACTTTGTTCGCTTTGGTTAACATCTGTGATATTACAAATATTAGTATTAAAAATAATATTTAACAAATAATACACAAACAGCGTGTTCAAGAAATATTATTTGGACGGACTGAATAGGTCTAATTCATACTGTAACCATCTTATATGTGGCCAGGCTTGCCATTTTAGCACATTTAGTGCTAGATTTAGCACTTTTTTCTTTCGTTTAGCACTACAGATTTTGAAAATATTGCTAAATGTTAGTTTAGCACTTTCTTAAAACTATTTGGGATTTTTTTCACTTTTTTATTTCATTAAATTTAAATTTATAAATTTTTTTTTTTTTTTTTTTAATTTTTCAGTTCTCGTGGTACCTTCATAGCGAACAGTCGAATAGCGGAATTTTACTTACTTACCAAACAAACAAAAATTACATATACAAAAAAAAATATTAGTAGTACATACATATTATTCGTAATAGGTACATACATACTGTCTTTAATAAATAAGCTTTCTGCTTTGCTAATATTTTTTACATAGTAATAATAAATAAAAAAAACTTAAACAAGTGATATTGAGGAATACCTCAAAGTCAAACAAACAATCATAAATAACAAAAACAAAAAATACCGAAAAAAAAAAAAAAACATAAACGAATAACCCTTGAGGAATTCTTTGTATGAATTCCTCAAATACAGAAAAACTTGAAGTGAGTTCTAACGGCAGAAATGCTTATTTTACTGTGAGTTCTGAAACTCTGAATGAAAAAAATATAAAAAATAAATCTTATGAAAATCTTTTGTTAACGGCAACGCCAATTTTTCGTCAGCGATCAACTTCGCTTTGTCCAATGCCAAATAGTAATGATGCATTAACATTACAGTTGCCCAGTACTTCTTCATTTAAGTCAGTAATATCATCCCCTTCAGGCTCGTGTTTATCACTTAACAAAGTTATCACTACAGATAACAGCGCACACTGGGCGAAACTATCAATTTAGCTCGGATTAATTCAATTTGGAAAGTGAATATTGGCTCCGATATTGCTTTGCATTCTATTACTAATATATCCGATAGGCCAAAACCACTTTTCGTTTTGTTTTGCTCTTGATATTCGCACAGCTAGACGGTGTCAAAGTTACAGGTGTTTGCATCAGCTACAGTCAAGAGCTTTCCCGCCGTTTTTGGATGCCTGCCACAAATTTGTGCAAAAAATATTCAAACTAAAAAAATTAATAAAGTGAGTGTTTATAATTAACATAAAGGGTATGTATTTTCTAAAAGTGTTATTTTCGTGATATGTCATTGTGTTTTGTGGCGTCTACCTGTGGTTATTAAAGGTGCAATTAAAATTCAGTGTTTTGACTAAAATATTAAACTTTCGTGGACTGTAACTTTCCAGTGCCGTCCTGTGCCATTCTAATTTTGTTTTCTAAAAATTGTATAATGTATTGTGATGTGAAAAAACCAAAATGTGTATCCACCTACGTCCACCTAATAACTGGATTATTTTTTTTTAGTAAAAATGTCGGTGTCCAGGAGAGAGCTGTTTTTGGTTTGGCATGCGGAAGAAATTTGGCTGTGGCCAATGTTATTGATAGAGCTAACTACAACAATGATAAATGCATTCAAATTTCCAAGCAAATTAAAACCTTTTCCTCCAAACTGGCAACAAGGTGGAGAAAAAGCCATTATAATAATGATAAATTTGAGAAAAAGAACAAAATGTGGTTGGATGGTGAACTTGTTTTAGTGGATTTGATCTCAAATGCTGGGCGACCTATAATGAATTTTAGTGATTGTCAAGAAAGTGCGAAGAAAAAGAGATTATACGACATTATCAAAGAAATACCGAGCGAGGAGCTCATGTCTGCAGCCAGCACAAGCTTATACAGGGCCGGTAAAAGAAATGCATCGATGGTGGTATCTTCGATGGCTTCCGATGAAGAGATGCCTAAAAGAATCAAAACTTTCATTCAATCTGACGACAATAAGCCTATTAAATATACCGCAGAGGAAGCCTTTGCCCTTTATATTAATGATGGTTACACAAAGAGAGTTTACATGGACTTGTTGTGTGGCACAAAACAAACTCGTCATCGCAAAAATGTGGCATTTGTGGAACATCACCGAAAAACATGAATGATTTAGAGACGATAAAAAATTTAACGTGTAAACCGTGTAAAGAAAATCTGTATGAGTACGGTTTATCCACTCTCCCCAGAGTGCTTACAGAATTCCTATTAAAAAATGGCAAGTCCGCAGTACAGACAAGGAGATTGTGGATGAGAAAAAAAAAAGAAATTCAAGAGAAACTCATTCAAGAAATGTCTATATTAGCTGATATAGCTTTGCCTGGATCAGGTAAAACTAAATATGGAAACACAGCAAGAAAGTTTTTCAATAGGCCAGAACTAGCTGCACATATAACTGGTGTGAGTTTTTCATTAATTCATCGTTTTGGAGTCATCTTACGTACCCTGGCTTCTGGTTTCGAGATAAACACAGATGCGTTCTACATGTATACATATGCAACAGCAACCGTATTTGTGGACATGTATCCATGGTTTTATATGCCTGCATCTGTGCATAAAATTTTGATGCATGGTGCTGATATAATAAGACACGTTGCTATTCCAATAGGTAAGTTTTTTGACGATCTCTTAATTGCATCCAATTTAATACATGGTGCAGATACATACAATTCATATTTCCCTTTCAACAGGTATGTTTTCAGAAGAAGCTCTCGAAGCGCGAAATAAAGATTACAGGAAATTCCGATCAAGCAATTGTCGGAAAAGTTCCCGTAAAAACACCATGCAGGATTTGGCGCACTCGCTTTTTATTTCTTAAGATCCTTGCATAACCAAGCTATTGAAAGGCGCAGCTAAGTTTCCGAAAAAAATGAGCCTTTAGATAAAAATGTCATCAATCTTCTGTTGGTTAATAGTATAGAAAATTATATGTCCGATGATAGTGTGTCGGACAGTGAATAATTATTAACTTTGAAAAAATAAATAAAAATTTCCAACTGATTTAAAAATTATTTCTTCACTAATTCTTATTTGTGGATATTTAATCTGTAAAACAAAATTTATTTGACGAAAATCGAACAATTTTTCAGGAAGTTATTACTTAATCCGAGCTAAATTGATGGTTTCGCCCAGTGTGCAGCGGCTCGAAACTCAAGGTACAAGTTGGAATGGACAGATACATTACAATTTTAAAGCGCGGGCGAAGCCCGAATTCTTCAAAAATCTCATCTGCTCCAAAAGTGTCTAGGGATAACAGCGCAGCCTCAACTAATCGCCAAAACCGCTTTAAAATTTTTCAAGATGACAACGACAAACCCGAGGTATCCTCGAACAAAACATCCAAGCCGCCACCAATCTATTTTTTTTTTCATTTATATATTTATTTATTGTATCTTCAAAAATGAACTAACAATAAGTAATCAAATCTTAAATCTAAATATAATAATTAGGCCCGACCAGTATCGGACATAAACTTAGTGATAGTTACAAATAATACATAAGTAGTGATAATCAAAAAGGAAAAAAAACGAAGTAATTTTAAGCAGTCCCATCTGGAGTGTTGAGTATAAGAGCCCCTGTGTCCCTCTTTTTAAAGCGGATGTGTCCAGTAAAGCTCAAAATATTACGGGCAAGCGGATTAGGATGTGACTCGAGTTTTGTTAAATATTTGCCTGCGTATTTTTCAATTTCTTCACTCACTAGTGGCATATTTAAATCACGATGAATATTTGAATTTTTAATGTACCATGGAGCAGATGTTATCAAACGTAAAATTTTGTTTTGCCTTCGTTGGATTTTCTCTATATTTGAAGCTGAAGCAGTGCCCCATAGCTGAATTCCATAGCACCATATGGGCTTCAAATCGACTTGTATATCAAAAGTTTGCAGTCTAGGCTGAGTGTTGAATTTCTGCCAATTAACCAATATATTTGAGTTAATTTAAGTTTCATTTGGGTTAACTTAGAGTCAATATGATATTTCCATGTAAGCCTTCGATCAAGGTGTATTCCAAGGTATTTCACTTGAGAATGTTGAGGAATATTTTGATTGTTGATTCGAATGGGGGAACAGGTATCTTTTCTTAGGGAAAACGTTATATGAACACACTTTTGTTCATTTACTTTAATTCTCCATAAGTTCAACCATATTTCAAGCTGGGTAATGTGTGCTTGGAGATTGCGGGATGCCTCATCAGGGTTTTTGTGAATACTCAAACAGGCTGTATCATCGGCAAATGTAGAAGTGTGGATGTTATTGCTCACAGGCATATCACAAGTATAAATTAGATACAAGACTGGCCCCAGAATACTGCCCTGTGGCACTCCAGAAGATATAGACTCGGGTACACTCATGAAGTCTCCTTCCACAACAGTAAATTTCCTATCAAGGATATAACTTTCCAAAAGCTTTTGTATGTTTATTGGTAGGTATGTCTTCAGTTTTAAAACTAGGCCTTCCTGTTAAACTTTATCAAATGCCTGAGAAACATCAAGAAAAAGGGCAGAACAATACTTTTTTTCTTCAAATGTCCTCCTTACAACTTGAACCAATCTATGCGTTTGCTCAATAGTGCTATGCTGACTTCTAAAGCCAAATTGATGGTCGGGGATGCACCCACTATCAGCTAAAATTGTGGACAATTTAGTCATTAGCAGCTTTTCGAAAAGCTTTGAAATTGTTGAAAGTAAGCTTATAGGCCTATATGACTCAGCCTTGGTAACATCTTTGCCTGGCTTTGGAATCATTTTAATCTTGGCAAGTTTCCAGTTATGTGGAAAGTACTGCATTCGTAAAATTGCATTAAAAATAAATAGCAAGATTCTTATTGCAATATGAGGCAAGTTCATCAGCATCTTGTTACTAATGCCATCAATACCTGGAGCTTTCTTCGGGTCGAATTCAGCAACTATTTTTTGTAGTTCACGCATCTTAAACCTTAAGGGACGAGGGGGTAGAGATACTACACTCGGTAATCCGGCAGCACCCGTACATGAATTGGGAGTGAATACAGATTTTAAATGCTCAGAAAAAAAGTTACCTTTCTCACTATCGCTTCTTGCCCAGCCTCCGGTCGAAGTACGCAGTGGTGATTTGAGATCAACGGGTCTTTTAAGATTTCTAGTAGCGCGCCATAACGAGTAATTAGATGTTGACGTTACATCAAGACCTTCTAAATACTTTTCCAGTAATGCAGTCTTTTCCGACGATAGCAGCTCTTTGAGTCGTTTAGTACATTCTTTAAGTCTGATTTTATTTAGGGGTGATCGGTGTTGTTGCCATTCTCTTCTAGCTCTCCTTTTTTCACATACAAGACGTTCAATTTCCGTAGAATAAATTCTATTAAAGCCAGTCTGCGGATAGGAAGTAGTGGCATGTTCAGCAGCCTGTTGAATATATTCGTTAAGGTTGGCAATATTAAATTCAATATCATCAGGTGATCTTAACTGAATGTTTTCTACGCAGTGACTACTAATATATTTTTTTAATCCAAGCCAGTTGACCCTATTAATCGTTTTCGCATATGAGTTAGTTAAATCACTCCTTAGTGGGTTGAAAATTGTAACTATTGTGGGAGAGTGATCGGAGGACAGATCTAGAGAGCCCTCTACGTGAATTAAGTCCCTATGGATATTTTTCGTGACGCCAAAATCTATAACATCTGGAATTTTTCTTACATCAGTAGGCCAGTAAGTAGGCTCCCCACTCGAAATGACATCTAGGCCCATTTTTGAAATTGTATTAAACAACGCTCTACCTCTAGGTGTAACAAGACGCGAGCCCCAGTACGTATGTTTTGCATTGTAGTCACCAGCTGCTACGAAACAAGATCCAAGCGATTTGTAGAACTTCTCATACTGATCTTCGGTAACTGAAAATCTGGGAGGTGAGTAAATTGAAGATATCACGAAATTCGCACAAAAATTTTCTACGAAAATATTCGTAGCTTGCATATATTCTTCACTAACGTTCTCAAGGATATAGTGCTTGAGTCTTGACTTAATTAGAATTGCTGATCCACCACATGCTCTCCCTCTCGGGTCCTTTGAATCATATAGAGTGTAACCATTTATTTTAAAGCAGCTTCTCGAAGTCAAGTGAGTCTCAGAGACCAACATTATATCAATATTTTTTTCCATGAGGAAGTGTTCAAGTTCATTTTTATGTTGGCGAATGCCGTTTGCGTTCCAGAAACATAGTTTTAACGTGTTCATGGTTTGTTGACTAATGCTTGAAGCAGAGTATTATGCATTCTCAGCATTTCTTGCATCATGCTAGTCATATTTGTTGTAAAGTTGTTTATAGTTAGCACCAGATTCTCAATAGTTGCTTCAAGGCGACTAAAGTTAAAGCTAGAGTTTGCATTCGTTGAATTACTTGGCGGTGGAACATTTTGTGTGGGAATAGAACTAGTCTTAGCAGCATCGGCATACGATACACGTGAAGTAACTAGTTGGCTAGTTTGAGGAAGAGTGGCGGAGTAAGCATTTGCTGATTGAACTGGAGCTAATTTAGGTTTTTGACCCATAGCCTGTTTAACGAAAGAATATACAGGGCATCCTCTGTAGTTAGCGGTGTGATTACGTCCACAATTACTACATTTCTTTTCTGCTTGTACTTTTGGCTTGGTACAGTTAGCAGTACCATGCAATTCACCGCAGATAACACAAACTGTAGGTAATTTGCAGTAAGTTTTTGTGTGGCCATATTCTTGGCAATTATGGCACTGTACGGGACCTGAACGCTTACGTGGCTCTTCAACTGTGATTTTTCGGTGTAAAAGGTATTTTAGACTATAAATTGGGTGCGTCTCGTTTTTGTTTTACTGTATATCATTCGGCTCCAGTTCAACACGAAATAGAGGCTGGGGTATCTTCCCTCTATTGATTATATTGGTAACATTTTTTACCTTAAATCCTTGTTCGATAAGTGCACATTTTACTTCTTCGGGCTCAACATATGAATCTATGCCCTTTAATACTATTTGTAGGCCTTTAACACTCTTAAGTTGCTATGTGTAAAAATTTGTTTTATTTTTTTTAAACTCACTAACAATTTTTCGGAAATCTTTTTCATCATATATTTGGATTTTAGTTTCATCAATATTACCTCGTTTAATTGGAATGATGTGAAAAGTATTTTACCAATGGTCGACAGAAGTTCTTTAGAAGCGCGTTATAATTTTTTCTCTCAGATAAATATGTGGTGACTTAAAAGACTTTTGCGATGATGCAGCTGGCTTGTCGTTTTTGTCTTGCAATAATGAAAAACGATTTTGACGATTGATAGAAGATGTGCTGTTATCCCTAGACATCTTTGGGGCGGATCCAATTTTAGTAGAATTTGGGCTTCGCCCGCGCTTTAAAATTGTAATGTATCTGTCCATTCCTACTTGTACCTTTGGTTTTGAACTACTGTTATCTTCAGTGACAACTTGTTTAAGTGATGACCACGAGCCCGAAGCAGATGAAATCGCTGAGTTAAATGTAGAAGTACTAGGCAATAATGTCAATGATTCACTAGTTGGCATTGGACAAAGCGAAGTTGATAGCTGACGAAACTGTGGTTTTGCCGTTAGAAAAAGTCTATCATATTTTTGATTTTTATTAAGAGCTTCAGAACTCACAGCAAGTCTATCATCAGATTTTTTATTTTTATTGTTATCATTATGAGCATCAAAACTCACAGTAAAATAGGCATTTCTGCCGTTAGAACTCACTTCACTATTTTTTTCCTTTGGGGTACTCATAAAGAGTATTCCTCAAGGGTACTTTGTATGTTTTTTTGTTTACGGTTTTTTTTTTGTTTTTGTTATTTCAATAAGTAAAAATATTATCAAAGCAAAAAAAAAATGCTTATTTATCAAAGTTAATATGTACTACGAATATTTTTTGTATGATTTTTTTTGTTTAGTTTGTATGTAAGAAAAATTCCGCTATTACGTCTGTTCACTATGAAGGTACAACGAGAACGACCAATCTATTTGAGACAAAAAAAATTCAAATGCCCTTATTAAAAAATTAATTTCGGTCATTGGTGAGAATAAATTTCACATTGTTCCAATAAAACGTGGCAACATCGATGAAACTAAAATCCAAATTTATGACGAAAAAGATTTCCGCAAAATGGTTGCTGAATTTGAAAAAAGTAAAACAAGCTTCTACACATACCAGCTTAAGAGCGCTAAAGGCATGCAGATCGTATTGAAGGGCATAGATTCTTATGTTGTCCCCGAAGAAATAAAAGATGCACTCGTCCTCCAGGGGTTCAAGGTAAAAAATGTGTCCAATATAATAAATAGAGAAAAGATTCCCCAACCCCTATTTCGTGTTGAACTTGAGCCTAATGATATAAAATTGAAAAAAAATGAGACGCATCCAATTTATAATTTAAAATACCTCTTGTACCGAAAAATCACAGTTGAAGAGCCCCATAAGCGTCCATGTCCTGTACAGTGCCATAATTGCCAAGAATATGGCCATACAAAAACATACTGCAATTTACCCTCTGTTTGTGTTGTGTGCGGCGAATTACACGGCACCGCTAGCTGCAACAAACCAAAAGATCAAAGTGATAAAAAATGCAGTAATTGTGGAGGTAATCACACCGCTAACTACAGAGGTTGTCGTGTGTACTCTTTTGTAAAGAAGACTATGGTGCGAAAACCTAAATTAGCTCCAGCTCAATCAGCAAACGTTTACTCTGCCACTTTTCAGCAAATGAGCCAACCAGTTACTTCCCGTGTATCGTATGCAGATGCTGCTAAGGCTAGTTCTATTCCGACACAAAATGTTTCACCGCAAAATAATTCTACAAATACAAACTCAAACTTTAATTATAATCGCCTTGAAGCTACTATTGAAAATCTTGTGCAAACTATAAACAATTTTACAACAAATATGACTAGCATGATGCAAGAAATGTTGCGAATGCAGAATACTCTGCTTCAAGCAATACTTAATAAGCCATGAACACGTTAACAATATGTTTCTGGAACGCAAACGGCATTCGCCAACATAAAAATGAACTTGAGCACTTCCTCACGGTAAAAAATATTGATATATTGTTAGTATCTGAGACTCATTTGACTTCGAGAAGTCTTTTTAAAATTTATGGCTACACTATATATGATACAAAGGACCCTAGAGGAAGATCAGCAATTCTAATAAAGTCAAGACTCAAGCACTATGTTCTTGATAACATTTGTGAAGAATACCTACAAGCAACAAATATTGGCATTGAAAGTTTTTGTTCAAATTTCGTTATATCATCAATTTACTCCCCTCCCAGATTTTCAATCACTGAGAATAAATATGAGGATTTCTACAAATCTCTTGGACCTTGTTTTGTAGCAGCTGGAGACTACAATGCGAAACATACGTTCTGGGGTTCGCGCCTTGTTACACCCAGAGGTCGAGCATTGTTAAACACTATTTCAAAAATGGGCTTGGATGTCATTTCGAGTGGGGAGCCCACTTATTGGCCTACTGACATACAAAAAATTCCGGATGTTATAGATTTTGGCGTCATAAAATATATCTCTAGGGATTTAATTCAAGTTCAAGCTTCTCTTGATCTCTCGTCCGATCACTCCCCGACGATCATCACAATTTGTAGCCCATTAAGAAGTAACTTACCTGACCCATATGTGAAGATGATCAATCGTGTAAATTGGCTGGGGTTCAAAATATATCTCAGCAGTCATTGTACGGAAAACATTACGCTTAGAACACCCGATGATATTGAATCGAACATTGCCAATCTCAGCGAGAATATTAAATAGGCTGCTGAACATGCCACTATCTCCCATCCGCAGATTGGGTTTAATAAAATTTATTCTACAGACATTGAACGTCTCGTACGTGAAAAAAGAAGGGCTAGAAGAGAATGGCAACAGCACAGATCACCACAAAATAAAATCAGATTTAAAGAGTGCACTAAACGACTCCAAGAGTTGCTTGCATCTGAAAAAATTGCATCTCTTAAAAATTATCTGGAGGGTCTTGATGTTACACCGGCGTCTAATTACTCCTTGTGCGCTGCCAGAAAGCTTAAAACACCCGTTGAGTATAAGCCACCTCTACGCACATCTACCGGAGGTTGGGCAAGAAGCGATACTGAAAAAAGTAAAATATTTGCTGAGCACTTAAAATCCGTTTTTACGCCAAATATATGTATTTTGTTGCTGATTTGCCGAATATAGTCGCTCTACCCCCTCAACACATAAAGTTTAAGACGCGTGATTTCCAAAAATTAATTGCCGAACTCAACCCGAAGAAAGCTCCGGGTATTGATGGAATTAGTAATCAGATGCTGATGAACTTGCCTCGTATTGCAATGAGAATCCTGTTATTCATATTTAATGCTATTTTACGACTGGAGTATTATCCACACAACTGGAAACTTGCCAAGGTTAAAATGATTCCAAAGCCGGGCAAAGATATAACAAAGGCTGAGTCACATAGGCCAATAAGTCTACTATCTACAATGTCAAAGCTTTTCGAAAAACTGCTCAAAACTAAATTGTCCCCAATTCTAATTAGTAGTGGGTGCATACCAGACCATCAATTTGGTTTTAGAAGTCAGCATAGCACCATTGAACAAACTCACAGATTAGTTCAATTTATAAGAAGAACTTTTGAGGGAAAAAAGTATTGTTCTGCGCTGTTTATTGACGTTTCCCAGGCATTTGATAAAGTGTGGCATGAAGGCCTTATTTTAAAATTGAAGACTTACTTACCAATAAACATTTTAAATCTTTTGGAAAGTTACATTATTTCCCGTAAGTTCACTGTTGCGGAAGGAGACTTTACAAGTAGGCCTGAAACAATTTCATCTGGTGTGCCACAGGGGAGTATACTGGGACCAGTTTTATATTTAATTTCTCCTTGCGATATGCCTGTGAGCAGTAGTATCCATACTTCCACATTTGCCGACGATACAGCCTGCTCTAGTATGCATGAAAACCCTGATGAGGCATCCCGCAAACTCCAGGAACACATTAGCCAGATGGAGCTTTGGTTAAACTTATGGAGAATCAAGGTAAATGAACAAAAGTGCGTTCAAGTAACATTTACTTTACGAAGAGATACTTGTTCCCCCATTCGGATTAACAATCAAGTTGTTTCTCAACATTCACATGTGAAATATCTTGGTATACACCTTGATCGACGACTTACATGGAAACACCACATTGACTCTAAGTTAACTCAAATGAAACTTAAATTAACTCAGGTACATTGGCTGATTGGTCGAAATTCAACTCTTAGCCTAGACTGTAAACTTTTAATATACAAGTCGCTTTTAAAGCCAATATGGTGCTACGGAATTCAACTATGGGGCACTGCTTCAGCTTCAAATGTAGAGAAAATTCAACGCAGGCAAAATAAAATTTTACGCATGATAACATCGGCTCCATGGTACATTAAAAATTCAAATATACATCGTGATTTGAATATGCCACTAGTGACTGAAGAAATTGCAAAATACGCTGGCAAATATGAAACAAAACTCGAGTCACATCCTAATCCGCTTGCCCGTAATATTTTGAACTTTACTGGACACATCCGCCTAAAAAAGAGGGACACAATGGCTCTTATTCACAGCACTCCAGATGGGACTTCTTGAAAATACTTTTATTTTTTTCCTTTTGATTATCACTACTTACATATGTATTATATATAACTACTACTAAGCTTATGTCCGACATTGGTCGGGCCTAATTATATTTTTAAGATTTAAGATTTGAATACTTATTGTTAGTTCATATATGAAGATACAATAAATAAAAATCATGCATAAAAAAAAAAAAAAAAAAAAAAATTTATAAATTTTTCATAGATAATTCCTCAAGACAAATTGTGAGCCAATTCAAATTTATTTATCTTCATTAAGTGTTTAGTATGACAGTCAGTAGTCATACAACTGAACCGCTCTAATATACACATATGGGTACAAATATATTAAAGTACACGATTTGAAATACTAAAGCAATAAAACTTGTTTTAAGTTTTATTCTTTTTAAGAGCTTGTAGTGTTCCTAAGGTTATTGGTCAGCTTAAACAAAAGTACAGTCAAAGCTAAATTGAGCCCAAGACTTTAGTTGTCGGTTATACGATTATACCGCACCTCCACTCGGAGACCCAATTGGTCCATTGTGATTCAGTAAAACTACACAACGTGTGCAATTGGTATATCTATTAAATCGGTTCATCTGATTTAACTATGTAGGAAATCGCTATTCTTGAATAGTTTGCTGTTGTTTACATTTATTTTTTTTACATACTTCTTACAACTACAATTCAATTCGAGCTTAAAAAAACAGCAAATGTATCAATGGTAAAGTAAAAAAAAACATGTTGACTATTAAGATCTTGTTTCATTTTTGATATTTGTTAAATGAAAGTTTAACATAATAACTAGTTTTTCTAAGAAACTTTTGGTTAAAGGTTTCCTGATGATCTGCAAAAGCAACAGTGAAATTCACATAAGATCCAGCTAAACCCCTAAGTATTTTGATTAAAAAATATTTTAATGAATAAGTAAAATAATAATTTGGGATTATTAGTGCGTTAACAAATGTTAAACTTTTCTTAACTAGTATATTTAACACTCTTAAAGATTTGTTCTTTTGACAATATTATTAAATATGTTATTGTTCACATCATTGGGATTACGTAAAAAGGCCAAAACTCACACAATTTGCTATGGAATGATTGATACAAATCTTTCAAAAAATATGACTACATTTTCTCACAGCAAAAAGCTTAAAACTCAAACTCAAACTCAAAAAATTCACAATTGTATGGGCCACTTAAGAAATAAGGGAAACTAAAAAATTTTACTGATTTAAGCAATTTGTTGTGACAGCTGTAGAACATTTTAGTATTTTTATTTCTGCAATCTAGCACTTTTCCTCTTACATCTTATGGCAATACTGTATGTGGCACTGCTTTGGTGGCAAAGAGCATTAACATTTTTCATGTTTGAGTCCAACGCAGCCAGATGAACAGATTTTTGATAAACAAAAATTTTTTTCAAAAAGAAAAGCACCCCTAATTTTTCATAACAAATGTGGGATGAAGTTTTATAAGTGATCATTGTGTCAAGTCCCAATTTTCACGAAACAAATTTACTATCGTAAGTTTTAAATGTGTTGACGAAAGAACTGTAAAGTGTAAACAAACAGACTTGCCTGTGCTTAGCAAGTAATATTGCCTCGTGAAAATTGGGACTTAACATGTAATATATTATATATGTATATACTTACTTGAATTGATTACACGAAGAGGCTTGCATATTAGGGTCGGATCCATCTTCTTTGTTATAAAATAAATTAAATATTAAGCACTTGCAAATGTAAATATAAATGTGTATATATGCATATACTAAAAGAAACAAGTTAAACGCAACTGTGTAAAATTGGTACCAATAAAAGTTTATCACTGTTGGGAATGCACATAAATTTTAAGTTAATTTTCGAAATTGGAAACTTCTCTATCAGGCATGTTCTGCAAATCACTTTTCACGAAAGTGATTTGAAATCACTGAAATGGTGTTCTGCGCTAAACGACTGCCGATTTTAAATCACTTGCTCATATTTTGTAATTACTTTGCTACGAACCTAATAAAAAACTCATTGAGTAGTTTAAGTAATATGTTTTTTACTTATTTATCCAATAATAATATAACTTTTACACAAAACATATTAAAAATTCACAAATTATTGAAGACATCGCTTGCTTTTTAAGGAAAAACATTTTTGTTTGGCAATCTTCGTGATGTACTTTTTGATCAGCTGTTCTGTTTTGTTCGAAAATACATCTGTGGTTACCAGATTCATAAAACGCAAGAGCCAAGTGAAATATTATTAATTTATTGAATTAAACAAATGATTTAAAACAAAAGTTTATTAAATTTATAATAAACATAAAAAATCGAAAATATGCGCATAAAACATGCGCTTAAAATTTGAAAATATGCATTAAAAACACAGAAAATATGCAATTAAAAATATTTTTTTAATATTTTATTTAAAAACAATTTAACAAAAAAAAGGCAGAAAACAATTGATTTAATATACATATGTATCTACATATAAAATTAGTATAAAGAAAAACAAAACAATAAATTCAACAACAAAAAATTAAGTTAAATTAACGGCCTGGCCCACGATGTCACCAGATTTCGTTCGATCGACAACTTGTATTGCAAACAACAATAACTTTAGAAAATTTATTTTTGTTTGCAATACAAGTTGTCGATCGAACGATTTCACGTGACATCGTGGGCCAGGCCGTTAATTTCCATAATTTTGCAGAAAAAAACTCAGAACCAACTCACTTTCCACTTAAAATGTGTTATGTTGTGTAAAGTTACAAATTTTCAGCGAATTCCCGAACAAAACAATAAAAATGTTGTGTAAATATAAAAATTTAGAGTTCAACAGGGTGATTCAGGTAAATACTTTGTAACAAATTATGTGTCAACTTTTACCAGAAGATGTCGCACTAAGTATCAGGAGCGTTTTACTTTTTCAAATGGATGCTAACCAAAATAGCAAAAATATGCACAAAAACCATGCATTTATTGAAAAATATGCAAAAACGAGTATTTTTAGCAAAATATGCAAAATATACAAAAACGATTGAATGCCATTTCAAAGGAAATTTCACGATTCGCAAAGATAACTTAACCGTTTCCGTTTTATGATGCCCAGTGAAAACATGAATTTTAATGGGTAAATTCAAGGACACAAAAACATACACACGGAAATAATACCCAGTTTATAGCTGTGGCAATATCGTTGTTCTTGTGTTTGTTTTCGTTTGTTTAACTTCCCGCGCCTAATCAATTTAATTAAAAAATGTAAGTATTATTGAATAAGTTTTAATTTAATAAAGCTAAAAAAAGAGTTTAATCTTAGGGGTCAACACAAAAATAACTCTCAAGTTGAAATATTTATAAAATTTATGGAGCAACACACTGATTTGGCCCGTGGTTTCGTGAAGGGCGACAGGGTGCATTTTGAGCAATTGTGGATAGAACCACCTACTAAAAATGTGATGGGCTGGAAAAAGGTAGGCAAAAAATATTGTGAAGAATATCTGTTAATATCCATATGTATTTTTGCAGGTATGGACTGACATGAAATTGTGTGTAAAGCATCGCTTATCTCACAATAAAGTGGAAATTAACAAAACTGGAGATGGGCGATTTAATAAATATATTCTCTCACCTAGTGATGAGCAGGTCGCACTCATATGCGGTTTGTATACGTCGGTGGATGGCATTGAAAACGTCGAAACATATGGCGTGCCGGAAACAACAAAAATATGCAAAAATTTCGAAGATTTTCCTACAACATCAGCCGCCTTTCGAAAAAGTCCAACACAGAAATCACCATCCAAGCAAGAATTGGTAGCTCAACCCTTGTCCGAAATGTTGGCGGAACAGTAGCTTCCAAGCCTTTAACGCCAACAACACCAGCCCGTCCACACATTCGCAAACGTAAACGACAAGGTCCTGATGTTGAGGATGTTATTGAAATGGAAGCAGAACATTTTTCCAAAATAAATGCTAACTTAGAAAAAATTAAAAGAGAAATGAGAGAAAATGGCAGATATTTAAAAGAATTATCAACAAACATCAAAGAGGTTAAGGCTTTAAAGGAAAAGGAATTAAAAGAAGTTACTAGGCATAACTATGTTTTAGAATAAAGACTGAAAGTCAAATTAAATTAAATAAAATTAAAGTTTTTGGAGTTAGAGGAGATGAAGCTTGGCTTACAATCATCACCAAGAAACGCTTAAAAGAATATATTTTTAGGAAAACTGATATCAGTTATATACATATGTATGTGCGAATAATGTGCTTTAATATTTTGTTGTTTTGTTTTATAAAGAAATTGACTGATTTTTATTTATTTTTAATTAAAATGGAATTTTAACTTTTATTTATGTTTAATAAAAATAATAATATGTAATTTGTAATTGTTAAAGAGTGATGTTTGAATGAAGGGACCTTGCTAAGTTATCTCTAATCGCTACGGATGTAATGTCATCTTCATCTTGTTCTGTCGTTGCTAAGTCATCATCGCCCACTTTTGGAATAATTTCTTCATCAAGTGATATGTTGTAGTGTTTGCATATATTATGTAAAGCACATCACACATTGACAATAGTAGCCACTTTAGAAGGAGTGTACATAAGAAAACTTTGAAGACATCTAAATCTACTTTTTAGAACGCCTATTGTCCTCTCAAACATTCCTTGCAGAAGAATGTCTGAGATTAAACGTGTGCTGTGCTGTTGCAAAAGTAGGATTTTTGTGGGGAGTCAAAATATATGGCTTTAAAGGATAACCAGAATCCCCCAAAAGCCAAAAATTTGTAGCACCATCGCTATAAATGGCTTCGTAGTACCTATTTGCAGCACTCAACCTCCAAACAAACGAATCATGACATGAGCCAGGTTTGCATCCACTGCCAGAATGCGCATTTCATTATCACAAATCTGAAATTAAAAAATATTTAATAATAGGTTCATGTTCCCGCAGAGTTGTACTTACAATCATAGCATTTAAGCTATAATATCCCTTTCTGTTGAAATATGCAAAATGATCAGTCGGTGGTTTCACTATCCTGATATGAGTGTCATCAACACATCCAACTACGCCGGATGAAATGCAATGAATCAAACCAATTCACATATTCCATTTGCAATAAAGTTTCGTATATAAGGCAGACATCTACATCAACTGACACCACACACAGTGGACCAAAACAAATAAGAACGCTGATGAGGAGGTTTAGTGGCCTTCGAAAACGGCTGGCTGTTCCGTTCAACTATGTGTTGTTGTCAGAATATTTACAACTAACTTTGATGTAATTTGTTCATTAATAATTATCACATGTAATTTGGCTTAAAAAGCGTTACGAACATTAGCCTATTCAATTCATAAGAATATAGAAACAAATACAGTTCGAAAAATAATAGTTAAATTAACTAAAATTTCATTAACTATTTTGATGAATTTAAGTTATTCCATCCTCAGGAATTTGTTCTTTGAATACGAAAATCCCTGTATATAAAAGAAACTGCCGAAACTCAGTTGCCTTCCAGTTAGCAACTTCATCAAAACTTCTGGGGTTTCTAACATATTCCTTTGGTAGCGATGCTCGCAATGACTCCAATCTACTCAACATGTCGACTTTGTTTGTTTTAGTTACATTAACCACCATTTTGCCGTGTAACACTCTTAAAATAAATTTTTGCATTACTCCTAAGTCCACCAAATGCATACTGTCTATTGATACTTGACTTATGATTTTAACACCTATGTTTTTAAGGGTGTTTTAGTATTTTTAAAATCGAGCAGATGATGGTTTAAATGTATTCCGCTTTTAAAATCGTCATCGGATATCAATTATCCTGCCTTAGTGCAGTAGGTTAAAGTATTTCCAATTTTCTTGGCGACCTGAGTGCATTTACTGCAACCATGTGACGATGCATGACTAGGTATCCCACAAATAAATGCTGTAGCTGGACCATCACAAACAATGGCTCGTATTTCTACCCTTGTATTATTTCCCTCAACTAATATTCCATTTTCTGTTATTTCTTTCATTTCTTCAAGAAAGTCTTCTAAATAAAGAACAATACTATCTGGCTTTTTAAGGCCAACATAAACTCCAACTGGAACAATATGTACGTTCTTGGTATTTACTGTCCTTATTAAAATTGGCCAATGTTGAGCCCTACAGCTCTTAAATAGTGGCAAGTAATATCTATTACTATTTTCTGTAATCCTAAAAGAAGTTATCCCATTTATACCTAAATGCCAATACAGAACGGGGCTTATACTCTTAATAATGGGTTTTTCAATAATGTTTGGTACTATTGTTTCCGCTGTCTTCGGTCAGTGAATTACTCTGTTTGAACAGTATCAGAGAATGATTCTGTCGAAACACTGCACTTAAAATAGCATCTTCATTTGTGTTAATATTTAAAAATTCATCACTTGAAATTTTTCTTAGCCTACTAATATACATATATATCGCGCTGCTTTGTTATTAACCTGGTCATGTTGCGTTTACTCATTTTTTTTAAATATACATATACACAATTAAAAATACTTACTGCGTATTTAAATTTATATGAAACTTATCCGCCACCAAAATAAAATATTGTTGTGAATTAAAACACTGTTCGATTTGTAATGACGCAGAAGACATTCAAATTATTTTACAAAAAATTTTACCACATACATACACACACACACTTGCTGCATTCCATTTTACAATGGAAACATTGCACAGGCAAAAAATTCTTTTTTTTTTCCATGTTGTTTACATGACAAAAAAAAAGGGAGAGAAATAGACAGTGCGTCGCTTGTAGAGATGTGCAGCCGATATTTCATCAAGCTTCTTTGTTCTGTTTCTTTATAACTAGTATAGGACTGTTCCAAAACATAACTACTCCAAAACTTAGCAACAGGGTAAGTGTAAAATAACAAATTTTTTTATTTATTGTATCTTCAAATATGAATATTCAAATCTTAAATCTAAAATATAATTATTAGGCCCGACCACTGTCAGACATAAATTTAGAAATAGTTACAAATATTACATAAGTAGCGATAATCAAAAGGAAGACAAAAAAGTATTTTCAAGCAGTCCCATCATCGGAATGCCTCGTAAGGATTTTTATGCATACTAAGGCAGGCTGTATCATCATCAAATGTTTAAGTGTGGATATTGCTGCTCAGACGTATACCACAAGTATAAATCAAATACGAAACTGGCCCCAGTATACTCCCCTGTGGCGCACCGGATGAGATTATTTCATCCGTACTCATAAAGTCTCCAAACTTTCCAAAAGACTTACAACGTTTATTGGTAGATATGTCTTTAACTTTAAAATTAGGCCTTCATGCCACAGTTTATCAAATGCCTTAGAAATGTCGATCAACAGCGCAGAACAACACTTCTTTTCTTCAAATGTTCTTCTTATAAATTGGACCAATCTATGAGTTTGTTCAATGGTGCTATGCTGACTTCTAAAACCAAATTGATGATCCGGTATGCAACCACTACTAACTAGAATTGGGGACAACTTTGTCATAAGCAGTTTTTCGAAAAGCTTTGATATTGTTGATAGAAGACTTATTGGCCTAAATGACTCAGCCTTGGTAAGATCTTTGCTCGGCTGTGGAATCATTTTAACTTTGGCAAGTTTCCAACTGTGTGGATAATACTCCAGTCGTAAAATGGCACTTAAAATAAATAACAGTATTCTAATTGCAATACGAGGCAACTTCATCAGCATCTGGTTACTAATTCCATAAAACCCGGAGCTTTCTTCGGGTTGAGCTCAGTAATTAGTTTTTGTACATCACGCGTCTTAAACTTTATTTGAAGATAACAAATAAAAACATTTTGAAGAAATTAAAGCACCATTCATTTTGTTAAAAAATAAATATATATGGATATAATTAGATAATTGTGTTTGTATGTGTATTTGTATAAAACTTTACTCTTAAATACGACAAGTGGTTAGGTGTAGAACATCTCTGTTGCTAATTTTTGGAGTAGTTACGTTTTGGAACAGTCCTATACTAGTTATAAAGAGACAGAACTAAGAAGCTTGATGAAATATCGGCTGCACTTCTCTACAAGCGACGCGCTGTCTCTTTCTCTCCCTTTTTTTGTCATGTAAACAACATGGAAAAAAAGAATTTTTTGCCTGTGCAATGTTTCCATTGTAAAATGGAATGCGGCAAGTGTGTGTGTGTATGTATGTGGTAAAATTTTTTGTAAAGGAATTTGAATGTCTTCTGCGTCATTACAAATCGATCAGTGTTTTAACTCTCAACAATATTTTATTTTGGCGGCGGATAAGTTTCATTTAAATTTAAATACGCAGTAAGTGTTTTTCATTGTTGAGTTTTAATGTTTTCAATGAATTGTTCTCTTTTTAGTTGAGATTTTTAATTAAATTTTAAAATTAATTTAAAAATTATATTGTTTTATGAGTAGAAAATAATTTCCCGAATTCGGTATATATTGGAGTAGTATACAACAGCAATGGGCGTAACTAGTATTAAACTATTTTATAGAATACTACCAGTATATATAAAACTATTTTATAAAATAATAGTACAAAACTATCCATAATAGGCATTGATATAAACTAGTATAACAGCAACTAGTCCTTCAACTAGTATGCAACTCAACACAAAACAACTAGTTGTGCTCCTATGACAACCCAATGTAAAAGGCGATAGTGCAACCAGTCTGAATTCAAAAGCAACTAGTTTATTTCTGACCACATACTACTCCTTTTATCTGCAGGGATGATACAATTATAACAGGTACATGCACAAGCCCAGCCTGTTACTGTATACATTGCAGATAAATGTCAAACTTTGTTTACAAGCTGAACTGTAGAAAGCAAATACAAAGTAACATAAAGCCACTACAATAATACTTATATGTATGTACCGATGGTGCATCGAATAAGTAAAAATAATTAATGTGATGATCGTAAAAGATAAGTAAGAATAGTTAAACATACATAGGTAGAGTGATATAACTTCGTGCTAACCTAAATAGAAAATGGAAAAACAGAAAATGAATAGTGATACTTACAAATGTGTTTGCCAAAGGCAAATCAATAATTGTATACACAATCAATTCTCATATTCCATTTCATAGAAATTTAAGTGTAATAGCTGATGTTAATAATAATCTCTACCCCAGTAGATAGACATGGGTGCTGATGAAGTGCGTGGCTGCACAGAAAAATATCGGTATTTCCCCCAGCTAATAGTGTCTAGTTTAATTTTTCTTCTCTTCTTTAGATACTCACATTAATTAATAAAAATATTTCATTCATAAGAATTGAAATTACTGAACTCAAGCCTGATTAAGAAATTATTTCTGATTAAAAATTTATTTTTCGTGTTATTTTTTATTTTTTATACTGAATTTTTATACACATTTTTGTTCAATTTCTGTTTTTTATTGTTTACTTCTGAATTTTTAAGCATTTTTTACATTTCCGTTCTTATTAATAAATATTAAAAAATATGGAACCGTCATGGTCCAAAAAGTACATTTTGTTTTCACAGTTGGTACAAAATCCAAGAAGTAATTTTCCTTCCCTGGTGTAGAACAGTAACCCGCAAGCCATAGCACCAGTGTGACCAGATTTTAAAATAACATTAAGCTAAATCACGTTTGAAAAAAAGCTAAAATAAGCTAAAAAGATAACTTTTAGGCCAGAAAATAAAGCTAAACTTTTTTCTACTTCTTTGATCACTTTTCAATTGTTTCTTATTGCTAAACTAACATTAAATATTACACAAACATATTTTTTTATTATACACATTGAATATTTATTTAATGGAATTATTTATTAATTATTATATTTTAGATTTAATGAAGAACAAAACAAAAACTTCCCCAAAATAATCTTAAAAACTTTTCAAAAATGTAAAAAAATTTATACTAAAATACGAAAGTTTTTTTAAGTGCATTAATGCTATTTAAGGTAAAGCATGGATCACACTATCGGCACAATGTACCGAGTTTCGTCAGATCATTGAAATAAAGTCATAAGTAAAGATTTTGCTCCAATTTATCGACTACTTGAAATACAAGGACATAATTGCGCCACACTGCATTGGTAATAAGCCCATATAGACTTATTCCAGAATTAATTGAGTAATAATGCCATTTTGGCTTATTACTTATGACTTTATTGAGGTGGCCCGACGAAAATCGGTACATAGTGTTATCCAGGCTTAAGGCTATTTCAAGTTTTTGTTTTAAGTTAATTGATGCCGCAGAATGAACGTTCAACTCAAGTCAAATAATTTTATACCCAAAAAACTCAAAAAGTGTTTTCACCACTAATATGAATTTAACTTTTTCCATTGTAATTCTAACCATTCTGCCATTATCTGCTACTTTTCAACTTTCCATTTCTGTTATAACATTGTTGTACAATTTACATTTTGTATTTTTTGTAAACTATTTTACAATGTTAAAAGACTATAATTTTTATAAGGTGTTTATCTCTTTAATATATTTTTAGAGAACACGCAATTTAGACTAAAAAAAGGCTAAAAAAGCTAAATGAGTTTTTTAAAAAAGCTAAAAAATAAGCTAAGAGCTAAATGAAAATTTTAAAGCTAAATCTGAAATAAATAAGCTAAATTTAGCTCAAAATAAGCTAATATGGTCACGCTGCATAGCACAATTGTGCAGATGAAAATCACATACATGCTTATGCTCTTTCATTTAGTCGTCACTGAGCAAGCAACGAATTAAGTTGTGCACGCATGTATTAATTTTTTCCTAGTTTTTTGTTTAGTTTTTTTGAGCACACGGAACGAAATTAAAGTTCAAATTTAATCAATTTCTAGAGCAAAAAAAAACTAAAAATAATTATTGAAGCTAAGAAATATTTTGTGTTAAAAAATGCCTTTGGCAATATGCAATGTATTTTATGCTATGAAACATTGAAAAATAATAGGAAAGATAGTTTAAAAAGGCATTTTAATCATTTTCGCAGCGCTGTGAATAAATTTTATTTGGAATTTATACACTACATTATTGAATGGATTATTAGACTTTTTACTTTTTACTTAAATTTTTATTAAACTGCCTATTTACCACTACAAACATATTTTATTTTGCGGGACACTGGTGTGGAATCATTCTTTACAAATGCTCTTCTATATCAACAACGTTGACAGAAAAAAAATTAAAAAAAAAAATGGTCAACTTTGGTAAGCCATCTCGCATAAAAATACCTCTGAAATATTTGAGTTGACTGCAATTTTTATATAAATACAAGTCCGTTAGTGGTCAATTCGGCAGATTATTTAAGAGTTTTTTGGAGTTGGATTGTAATAAAGACCGTATTCAGATTAGTATGGTCTAAGAAATAAAACTTTTCCCATGACAATTGATTCCATATATCTATTGTGACGAGTCGCTAGCGATCATAAAAATTTTTTTTTATTCTGATTAACAACAACACGCTGGACACATAAATCTAATTAAAATATTTAGCTGAACACATAAACATAATTAAAATTTTTACACTATAGAAAAAATATAATTGTTTCTTTTTCCTGATAAGAGAAAATATTAAAGCAATGGGATTAAAACACAAAGACAAACCATAAAATTATATTAATTCTGGCGCAGTGTTTGCTATAAAGTTCAATATAGAAATGCTGGATACATGAGTGTAATTAAAATATTTACCCTTGTCAATGAACTAAAAATATTTAAATGTTAGTAAAAAAATTATAGTATGTTTATATAATTCTTATTCTAAATTTTATTTTACAAATAAATATGTGTATTATGTATTATTAAACTTTATTTTTTTTAATACATGTTTATTTATTGTATCTTCAAATAAGAACTAACAATAAGTATTCAAATCTTAAATCTAAAATATAATTAGGCCCGACCAGTGTCGGACATAAACTTAGTGATAGTTATATATAACACAAAAGTAGTGATAAACAAAAGGAAAAAAAAGTATTTTCAAGAAATCCCATCTGAGGTGTTGTGAAAAAGAGCCCTTGTGTCCCTCTTTTTAAGGCAGATATGTCCAGTTAAGTACAAAATATTACGAGCAAGCGGATTAAGATGTGACTCCAGTTTTGTTAAATATTTGCCTGCGTGTTTTGCAATTTCTTCACTCACTAGTGGCATATTTAAATCACGATATATATTTGAATTTTTTATGTACCGTGGAGCCGATGTTATTACCCGTAAGATTTTGTTTTGCCTTCTTTGGATTCTCTCGACATTAAAAGCTGAAGCAGTACCCCATAGTTGAATTTCGTAGTACCATATAGGTTTCAAAAGTGACTTGTATATCAAAAGTTTGCAATCAATATTGAGGGTTGAATTTCTACCATTCAGCCAATGTACCTGAGATAATTTTAGTTTCATTTGTTTTAGCTTAGATTCAATGTGGTATTTCCAAGTAAGCCGTCGATAGAGGTGTATACCAAGATATTTCAGATAAGAATGTTGAAGAACGACTTGATTGTTAATCCAAATGGGGGAACAAGTATCTCTTCGTAATGGGTATGTTACTTGAACACACTTTTGTTCGTTTACTTTAATTCTCCATAAGTTCAATCACAGTTCTAGCGGGATTATATGTTCCTGAAGATATCGGGATGCCTCGCAAGGGATTTCATGTATACTAAGGTATGCTGTATCATCGGCAAATATAGAAAAGTGGATATTATTGCTCACAGGCATATTACGAGTATAAATCAAATACACAACTGCACGCAGTCTACTACCGTGTCGCACACTGGATGAGATAGTTTCAGCCATACTATAAAGTCTCCTTCTACAACAGTGAACTTTCGGGCAATAATATAACTTTCCAAAAGATTCACAATGTTTATTGGTAGGTATGTCTTCAAATTTAATATTAGGCCTTCATGACACACTCTATCAAATGCCTGAGAAACGTCGATAAACAGCGCATGACAATACTTCTTTTCTTTAAATGTTCTTCTTATAAATTGAACCAATCTATGCGTTTGTTCAATGGTCCTATGTTGACTTCTAAGAACCAAATAAATGGTCTGGAATGCACCCATTACCAACTAGAATAGGGGACAATTTTGTCATAAGCAGTTTTTCGAAAAGTTTTGATATTGCTGATAGCAGACTTATTGGCCTATATGACTCAGCCTTTGTTATATCTTTGCCCGGCTTTGGAATCATTTTAACCTTGGCAAGTTTCCAGTTGTGTGGATAATACTCCAGTCGTAAAATAGCATTAAATATGAATAACAGGATTCTCATTGCAATACGAGGCAAGTTCATCAGCATCTGATTACTAATTCCATCAATACCCGGAGCTTTCTTCGGGTTGAGTTCAGCAATTAGTTTTTGTACCTCACGCGTTTTAAAATTTAATTGTTGAGGGTAGAGAGAGGTAAATCAACAACACCAGCACATGTGGTTGGGGTAAATACGTATTTTAAATGCTCCGAAAATATGTTAGCTTTTTAGGTGGCTTCAACTCAACGGGTGTTTAAATCTTTCTAGCAGCACGCCACAAAGAGTAATTAGATGCTGGTGTGACATCAAGACCTTCCAAATAATTTTTAAGAGATGCGGTTTTTTCAAATGCAAGCAAGTCTTTGAGTCGTTTTTGCACTATTTAAATCTGATTTTATGTTGGGGCGATCTGTGCTGTTGCCATTCCCTTCTAGCTCTTATTTTTTCACTTACGAGACGTTCAATATCCGTAGAGTAAATGCTATTTAGTCCAGTCTGCGGGTGGGAGGTAGTGGCATGCTCAGCAGCCTGTTTTATATTTTCGATAAGATTGCCAATGTTAGCTTCAACATCTTCAGGTGTTCTTAGCGTAATGTTTTCCGTGCAATGACTACTGAGATATTTTCTGAATCCCAGCCAATTAACACGATTTATCATCTTCACATACGGGTGAGGTAAGTCACTACTTAATTGGCTACAAATTGTAACGATCGTGGGAGAATGATCGGACGAGAGATATAGAGAGCCCTCTACGGGAAGTAAGTCCCTATGGAAATTTTTTGTGACGCCAAAATCTATAACATCTGGAATTTTTCTTACGTCAGTAGGCCAGTAAGTAGGCTCCCCACTCGAAATGACGTACAAGCCCATTTTTGAAATTGTGTTGAACAACGCTCGACTTCTGGGTGTAATAAAACGAAGGCCAGAACGTGTGTTTTGCATTGTAGTCGCCAGCTACTACAAAACAAGGTCCAAGAGATTTGTAGAAATTCTCTTATTGATCTTCTGTGAATGAAAATCTAGGAGGGGCTAGAGTCTTGACTTTATTAGAAAAGCTGATCCACCGCATGCTTTTCCTCTAGGGTCCTATGTATCATACATAGTGTAGCCATTTACTTTAAAGAAACTTCTCGAGGTCAAATGAATCTCAGAGACCAACATTATATCAATATTTTTTTCCATGAAGAAGTGCTCAATTTCATTTTTATGTTGGCGAATGCCGTTTGCGTTCCAGAAACATATTTTCAACGTGTTCATGGCTTATTAACTAATGCTTGAAGCAGAGTATTCTGCATTCTCAGCATGTCATTTATCATGCTAGTCATATTTGTAAAATTAATTAGAGTTAGCACCAGGTTCATTTTGTATGGGAATAGAACTAGCCTTAGCAGCATCGGCATACGACACAACTGAAGTAACTGATTGGCTAGTTGGAGGAAAAGTGGAGGAGTAAGCGTTTGCTGATTGAGCTGGAGCTTATATATTTTTGTGTCCCATAATCTGTTTAACGAAAGAATATACAAGACATCCTCTATAGTTAGCGGTGTGATTACCTCCACAATTACTAAATTTTGTTCTGCTTGTTCTTTTGGTTTAGTTCAACTAGCAGCTCCGTGCAATTCACCGCATGTATGGCCATATTCTTGGCAATTATGGCACTGTACTGGACCTGAACTTCTGTGTGGCTCTTCCACTGTGATTTTTCGATATATTATTATTATTATTACTATTACTGCTAAAAAATCAAACGTCAATCACAGACTCAACCATAAATATCATAAAACAAGATGAAATTATAACTCAAAAACGTTTAACTGATCTTGCGAATCAGCTCAATTCCATTAACAAAGAATCCAATCAAACCAGGAAAACTCAACCAATAGAACTTGTATTAATTCAATTGACACTAATGGCAACAAATCTCCAGCTAATAGAAACTGAAATAATCAATGCATCAACTAAAAGACGAATTTACTACTATAACGGCTTATCTTCCATCCTAGCATGCACTTCCAATTGAAGACGACAACCTGATTAAGCTCTACAAATTAATGACTATTAAAGATGCCGCAACTATAATAGAGGTTGTATTTGAGGTTAAATTGCCATTAGTAGATCAACAGGTATTGGAATTGTTCAAAATAATACCAGTTCTAATAATTAAAAACGAGAAACTTATTGCAATTATATTGGACAGTTCTTATTTAGCAGAAAATTCACGCAGAGACCAATTCATTAAGTTAACAACGGAAAATGTTCGCAGTTGCATGAAAACCAAACCTGATGTACATATGTATATGCAAAAATAAACAAACGAAACCTGGAAGGGGCTCAGATATTACCTCATGCGAAACCTTTATGTTCAATAACAAAAATACAACTAACTGAAAATTATAACAACTGCAAGGAATTTTTGCACGGACTCCCTTAGTAGACCAGAGTAAATGGATATATTCTACCATTAAAGAAATTGAGATGTCAGCAGTTTGCAACACAGAAACACAACTTTTTTGTGTAGTAAAAAATTATGCCATTATCATACGTGGTCATTATGAAATAATTACAAATGCACATACCTCAATCTACACCGACGCCACACAGTGCTTCGTTCCATGGACAAAATGGAACAAATGTCGTAAAAAGTTTAGATTGGACGGTTTCATTCAAACAATTGTATTAATTCGACGGCTTCATTCTTAAACATGCTAAGTCAAAAAAGCTAGTTTTGAGATAAACGCCTTCAAAGTTTATTGATGATATCTCGGGAATGTTATGAGATAGAAACTTGAGACTTTTTGTAATCATATAATAATTGCAATAGAATTTTTTTAATTTATTTCAACCTTATAAATTTTTTGTAGATCATAGTTAAAGTCTCTTAAAATACTTAAGATTGTCCTCTTAGTAGACTTAGCATCTATCTGGTGGTCTTTTCTTACCTACAGTGGTCATATAAGTAGATATAGGATGTTTAAGGTGGGAGAAAAATTTATATCAATTGTTTTTTGACTACTTAATTTTAAACTAAATCGTGCTAAGTGTACCTAAAACATTTTAAAAGGGAGGTTTTTTAAACATGACAAATTATGCTAACTACATTTTTGCTCATAACTTTTGATAGAATTGTCCGATTACTATCACAATTTTACAGAATCTAATATAATAAACGATGAATTCAAACATGGAATAGAGCCGTCGAATTGCAGTTTTTTGAGTCAAAGATTAAATGTTTGGATTTTCTGATAGCTAAAAGTATATGTTCTAACTAATTTTAAAAAACATTTTTTAACTGATTGTTTTTTGCATTACAAAACTCAAATTATTCAACTTAAAATTAATAAAATGTTCAATTTTAATAGAGTATTAAAAAGAAACAAAAAATATGGTCTTCTGGTTTTTTCTGTTTTTTTACATGTTAGATTTTCTTAAATATTATTAGAAAAACTGTTTGAACATTTTGCCACAACTTTGAAAAATATGTGCTTTTTTACAAGCCCAAATGATCGATTTTGGCTCGAATTTCTCCACTTTTCAAGGAGATTTAAGGAAAAAACTAAAATCATTTGAAAAAATTTAAATTATTTAACTGTTTGCAACTAAAGATAATATATTAAAAATTTTATTGAAAAAAGATTGTATTCTTCCCGTTTTTTCCGATACAAGAGGGCGGTGAAGTCACAGCCGTATTCATAAAAAAAAGTTGATTGAGCTTTAAAATGCATATTAGTTAAAAAACATTTTAATATTGGTATTCATAAAATGTATTTTAACTAAAAATCAATTAACTTGATTTTTTACAAATATCGTGGCAACCCTATATTTTTTATTTGTCACTTACATCTTAGCTCTGCACAACAACGATTATTAATTCACAAAGTACTCCTGTCTTTATTTTTTTGTTTGACCGTTTTCAGACAAATATTGTTTTTATAAAATAAAAAATGTGTTTAACAAAACATAAAAAGATTTCACAGCGAATCTTTCTAAAAAGTGAGTGTTTAGTGTTTATACATCACTAGTTAATTTTCTACAATTATCATTATTTTTGTTAACACATAAAGTGAGATAATAATGACCGGGAATGGAAAGAGAATCGCCCCTTTTATTTAAATATTCTTTTGGAGTCCATTTGATATTCCGGAAATAGTTTCTATAGAATAATTAAATTGTTTTTCTAAACAACACTGACAGGTACATACATACATATATACACACAAGCAAAGCAAAATTACAACAACGTCATCTTAAAATTGGTTTAAACATGGGGGTTGTCAATTTTAAAATTTGCTGATTTACACAAGGTTAAAAAACGTTTTTTAAGCTAAAAATCTATTATGAATACAATTTTAGCGAATATTGCTTCAACAACATTTGAAATGCTGTTTAAAAATTTTATGAATACGGATGTTAATGTTTTAGAAAATTAAATGCACAAATTTTTTTTCAAATAAGAATAAAAGTTTTTTATTTATTTTATAGCTTAGCATATTCCCCATAAAATTCATATACATTTTGTATTAAAAAGTTGTATTCCAATATTGCTTCATTGCTTTAAAAACCGCATGTAATTGACTTAGCGTAAAAAAATTCCCAAAATTTTATTGAATATATAAAAAAAAGGAAAAATATGGCCTTCTGGTTTTTTTCCTGTTTTTGAAGTTTATTAGTGTCTTTTAAACATTTGCATAAAAAATTATAAAAATCGAACTACAACTTCAAAAACAAATCAATTAAAAAATTGCATAGTTTGCTTTTTATCCACTTTTCAATAGCGTACAAAAACTAGTAAATAACAAAAAACTTTAACAAGTTATTTTTTTTACATATATATATTTATTTATTGTATCTTCAAGAGTGAACTAACAATAAGTAATCAAATCTTAAATCTAATTATAATTATTAGGCCCGACCAGAAGTCCGATACTGGTCGGGCCTACGGTTAGTGATAGTTATAAATAATACATAAGTAGTGATAATCAAAAAGGAAAAAAAAGAAGTATTTTCAAGCAGTCCCATCTGGAGTGTTGAGTATAAGAGCCCTTGTGTCCCTCTTTTTTAGGCGGATGTGTCCAGTAAAGTTCAAAATATTACGGGCAAGCGGATTAGGATGTGACTCAAGTTTAGTTAAATATTTGCCTGCGTATTTTGCAATTTCTAAAGTCACTAGTGGCATATTTAAATCACGATGTATATTTGAATTTTTAATGTACAATGGAGCCGATGTTATCAAACGTAAAATTTTGTTTTGCCTTCGTTGGATTTTCTCAATATTTGAAGCTGAAGCAGTGCCCCATAGCTGAATTCCATAGCACTATATTGGCTTCAAAAGCGACTTGTATATCAAAAGTTTGCAGTCTAGGCTGAGTGTTGAATTTCTGCCAATTAACCAATATATTTGAGTTAATTTAAGTTTCATTTGGCTTAACTTAGAGTGAATATGATATTTCCATGTAAGCCTTCGATCAAGGTGTATACTAAGGTATTTCACTTGAGAATGTTAAGGAATATTTTGATTGCTGATTCGAATGGGAGAACAAGTATCTGTTCTTAACGTAAACGTTATATGGACACACTTTTGCTCATTTACTTTAATTCTCCATAAGTTCAACCATATTTCAAGCTGGGTAATGTTTTCTTGGAGATGGCGGGATGCCTCATCAGGGTTTTTGTGCATACTCATGCAGGCTGTATCATCAGCAAATGTAGAAGTGTGGATGTTATTAGTCACAGGCATATCACAAGTATATTTTAAATACAAAACTGGCCCCAGAATACTACCCTGTGGCACACCGGAGGATATAGATTCGGGCAAACTCGTGAACACTCCTTCCACAACAGTGAACATTCTATCTATAATATAACTTTCCAAAAGCTTTTGTATGTTTATTGGTAGGTATGTCTTCAATTTTAAAACTAGGCCTTCGTGCCATACTTTATCAAATGCCTGAGAAACATCAATAAAGAGAGCAGAACAATACTTTTTTTCCTCAAATGTTCTTCTTACAACTTCGACCAATCTATGCGTTTGTTCAATGGTGCTATGCTGACTTCTAAAACCAAATTGATGATCCGGGATGCATCCATTATCAGCTAAAATTTTGGACAATTTATTCAAGAGCAGCTTTTCGAAAAGCTTTGAAATTGTTGAAAGTAAGCTTATAGGCCTATATGAATCAGCCTTGGTAAGATCTTTGCCTGGCTTTGGAATCATTTTAATCTTGGCAAGTTTCCAGTTATGTGGAAAATACTGCATTCGTAAAATGGCATTAAAAATAAATAGCAAAATTCTTATTGCAATATAAGGCAAGTTCATCAGCATCTTGTTACTAATGCTATCAATACCTGGAGCTTTCTTCGGGTCAAGTTCAGCAACTATTTTTTTAGTTCACGCATCTTAAACCTTAAGGGACGAGGGGGTAGAGATACTACACTCGGTAATCCGGCAGCACCCGTACATGAATTGGGAGTGAATACAGATTTTAAATGCTCAGAAAATAAGTTACCTTTCTCACTATCGCTTCTTGCCCAGCCTCCGGTCGAAGTACGCAGTGGTGATTTGATATCAACGGGTCTTTTAAGATTTCTAGTAGCGCGCCATAAAGAGTAATTAGATGTTGACGTTACATCAAGACCTTCTAAATACTTTTCCAGTAATGCAGTCTTTTCCGACGATAGCAGCTCTTTGAGTCGTTTAGTACATTCTTTAAGTCTGATTTTATTTAGGGGTGATCGGTGTTGTTGCCATTCTCTTCTAGCTCTCCTTTTTTCACATACAAGACGTTCAATTTCCGTAGAATAAATTCTATTAAAGCCAGTCTGCGGATAGGAAGTAGTGGCATGTTCAGCAGCCTGTTTAATATATTCGTTAAGATTGGCAATATTAAATTCAATATCATCAGGTGATCTAAGCTGAATGTTTTCTACGCAGTGACTACTAATATATTTTTTGAATCCTAGCCAGTTGACCCTATTAATCGTTTTCGCATATGAGTTAGTTAAATCACTCCTTAGTGGGTTGAAAATTGTAAGTATTGTGGGAGAGTGAACGGAGGACAGATCTAGAGAGCCCTCTACGTGAATCAAGTCCCTATGGATATTTTTCGTGACGCCAAAATCTATAACATCTGGAATTTTTCTTACGTCAGTAGGCCAATAAGTAGGCTCCCCACTCGAAATGACATCTAAGCCCATTTTTGAAATTGTATTAAACAACGCTCTACCTCTAGGTGTAACAAGACGCGAGCCCCAGTACGTATGTTTTGCATTGTAGTCACCAGCTGCCACGAAACAAGATCCAAGCGATTTGTAGAACTTCTCATACTGATCTTCGGTAACTGAAAATATGGGAGGTGAGTAAATTGAAGATATCACGAAATTCGCACAAAAATTTTGTACGAAAATATTCGTAGCTTGCATATATACTTCACTAACGTTCTCAAGGATATAGTGCTTGAGTCTTGACTTAATTAGAATTGCTGATCCACCGCATGCTCTCCCTCTCGGGTCGTTTGAATCATATAGAGTGTAACCATTTATTTTAAAGCAGCTTCTCGAAGTCAAGTGAGTCTCAGAGACCAACATTATATCAATATTTTTTTCCATGAGGAAGTGTTCAAGTTCATTTTTATGTTGGCGAATGCCGTTTGCGTTCCAGAAACATAGTTTTAATGTGTTCATGGTTTGTTGACTAATGCTTGAAGCAGAGTATTCTGCATTCTCAGCATTTCTTGCATCATGCTAGTCATATTTGTTGTAAAGTTGTTTATAGTTAGCACCAGATTCTCAATAGTAGCTTCAAGACGACTAAGGTTAAAGCTGGAGTTTGCATTTGTTGAATTACTTGGCGGTGGAACATTTTGTGTGGGAATAGAACTAGTCTTAGCAGCATCGGCATACGATACACGTGAAGTAACTAGTTGGCTAGTTTGAGGAAGAGTGGCGGAGTAAGCATTTGCTGATTGAACTGGAGCTAATTTAGGTTTTTGACCCATAGCCTGTTTAACGAAAGAATATACAGGGCATCCTCTGTAGTTAGCGGTGTGATTACGTCCACAATTACTGCATTTTTTTTTCTGCTTGTACTTTTGGCTTGGTACAATTAGCAGTACCATGCAATTCACCGCAGATAACACAAACTGTAGGTAATTTGCAGTAAGTTTTTGTGTGGCCATATTCTTGGCAATTATGGCACTGTACGGGACCTGAACGCTTACGTGGCTCTTCAACTGTGATTTTTCGGTGTAAAAGGTATTTTAGACTATAAATTGGGTGCGTCTCGTTTTTGTTTTACTGTATATCATTCGGCTCCAGTTCAACACGAAATAGAGGCTGGGGTATCTTCCCTCTATTGATTATATTGGTAACATTTTTTACCTTAAATCCTTGTTCGATAAGTGCACATTTTACTTCTTCGGGCTCAACATATGAATCTATGCCCTTTAATACTATTTGTAGGCCTTTAACACTCTTAAGTTGCTATGTGTAAAAATTTGTTTTATTTTTTTTAAACTCACTAACAATTTTTCGGAAATCTTTTTCATCATATATTTGGATTTTAGTTTCATCAATATTACCTCGTTTAATTGGAATGATGTGAAAAGTATTTTACCAATGGTCGACAGAAGTTCTTTAGAAGCGCGTTATAATTTTTTCTCTCAGATAAATATGTGGTGACTTAAAAGACTTTTGCGATGATGCAGCTGGCTTGTCGTTTTTGTCTTGCAATAATGAAAAACGATTTTGACGATTGATAGAAGATGTGCTGTTATCCCTAGACATCTTTGGGGCGGATCCAATTTTAGTAGAATTTGGGCTTCGCCCGCGCTTTGAAATAGTTATATATCTGTCCATTCTTACTTGTACCTTTTTGAACTACTGTTATCTTCAGTGACAACTTGTTTACGTGATGACCACAAGCCCGAAGCGGATGATATCGCTGAGTTAAATGTAGAAGTACTAGGCAATAATGTCAACGATTCACTAGTTGGCATTGGACAAAGCGAAGTTGATCGCTGACGAAACTGTGGTTTTGCCGTTAGGAAAAGTCTATCAGATTTTTGATTTTTATTAAGAATACAAGGAATACACTTACAAAGTGCCCTTGAGGAATACTCTATATGAGTACCTCGAAAACAAATAATTGCGAAGTGAGTGATAACGGCAGAAATGCCTATCTTACTGTGAGCTCTGATGATCTTAATGATAACAATAAAAATAACAAATCTGATGATAGACTTACTCTGAGTTCTGATGATCTTAATTTAAAAAAAATAAATAAAAAACTTGATGACAGACTTTTTTTAACGGCTAAGCCAATTTTTCGTCAGCGATCAACTTCGCTTTGTCCAATGCCAACTGATTCGTTAAAATAACAGTTGCCTACTACTTCGTCATTTAAATCAGCGATATCATCCGATTCATCACTTACCCAATTAGTCACTGAAAATAAAAAAAGCCCAAAACCCAAGGTCCAAGTTAGAATGGACCGATATATTATTGTGGGAAAGCGCGGGCGAAGCCCTAATTCTACTAAAATTACATCTGCTTCAAAGTTATCTAGGGATAACAGCGCATCATCTACTAATCGTTTTCAAATATTGCAAGATGACAACGACACACCTGATATATCCGCGAAAAAACCTCCAAGCCGCCACCAATATATTTGAGAGAAAAAAATTCAAACGCTCTTATTAAGAAATTAATTTCGGTCAATGGTGAGAATAAATTTCACATTGTTCCAATAAAACGTGGCAATATCGATGAAACGAAAATTCAAATCTATGACGAAACAGATTTCCGCAAAATGGTTGCTGAATTTGAAAAAAGTAAAACAAGCTTCTACACATACCAGCTTAAGAGCGCTAAAGGCATGCAGATCGTATTGAAGGGCATAGATTCTTATGTTGCCCCCGAAGAAATAAAAGATGCACTCGTCCTCCAGGGGTTCAAGGTAAAAAATGTGTCCAATATAATAAATAGAGAAAAGATTCCCCAACCCCTATTTCGTGTTGAACTTGAGCCTAATGATATAAAATTGAAAAAAATGAGACCCATCCAATTTATAATTTAAAATACCTCTTGTACCGAAAAATCACAGTTGAAGAGCCACATAAGCGTTCAGGTCCTGTACAGTGCCATAATTGCCAAGAATATGGCCATACAAAAACATACTGCAATTTACCCTCTGTTTGTGTTGTGTGCGGCGAATTACACGGCACCGCTAGCTGCAACAAACCAAAAGATCAAAGTGATAAAAAATGCAGTAATTGTGGAGGTAATCACACCGCTAACTACAGAGGTTGTCCTGTGTACTCTTTTGTAAAGAAGACTATGGTGCAAAAACCTAAATTAGCTCCAGCTCAATCAGCAAACGTTTACTCTGCCACTTTTCAGCAAATGAGCCAACCAGTTACCTCCCGTGTATCGTATGCAGATGCTGCTAAGGCTAGTTCTATTCCGACACAAAATGTTTCACCGCAAAATAATTCTACAAATACAAACTCAAACTTTAATTATAATCGCCTTGAAGCCACTATTGAAAATCTTGTGCAAACTATAAACAATTTTACAACAAATATGACTAGCATGATGCAAGAAATGTTGCGAATGCAGAATACTCTACTTCAAGCAATACTTAATAAGCCATGAACACGTTAACAATATGTTTCTGGAACGCAAACGGCATTCGCCAACATAAAAATGAACTTGAGCACTTCCTCACGGAAAAAAATATTGATATAATGTTAGTATCTGAGACTCATTTGACTTCGAGAAGTCTTTTTAAAATTTATGGCTACACTATATATGATACAAAGGACCCTAGAGGAAGGGCTTGCGGTGGATCAGCAATTCTAACAAAGTCCAGACTCAAGCACTATGTTCTTGATAACATTTGTGAAGAATACCTACAAGCAACAAATATTGGCATTGAAAGTTTTTGTTCAAATTTCGTTATATCATCAATTTACTCCCCTCCCAGATTTTCAATCACTGAGAATCAATATGAGGATTTCTACAAATCTCTTGGACCTTGTTTTGTAGCAGCTGGAGATTACAATGCGAAACATACGTTCTGGGGTTCGCGCCGTGTTACACCCATAGGTCGAGCATTGTTCAACACTATTTCAAAAATGGGCTTGGATGTCATTTCGAGTGGGGAGCCCACTTATTGGCCTACTGACATACAAAAAATTCCGGATGTTATAGATTTTGGCGTCATAAAAAATATCTCTAGGGATTTAATTCAAGTTCAAGCTTCTCTTGATCTCTCGTCCGATCATTCCCCGACGATAATTACAATTTGTAGCTCATTAAGAAGTAACTTACCTGACCCATATGTGAAGATGATCAATCGTGTTAATTGGCTGGGGTTCAAAAAATATCTCAGCAGTCATTGTACGGAAAACATTACGCTTAGAACACCCGATGATATTGAATCGAACATTGCCAATTTCAGCGAGAATATTAAACAGGCTGCTGAACATGCCACTATCTCCCATCCGCAGATTGGGTTTAATAAAATTTATTTCACAGACATTGAACGTCTCGTACGTGAAAAAAGAAGGTCTAGAAGGGAATGGCAACAGCACAGATCACCACAAAATAAAATCGGATTTAAAGAGTGCACTAAACGACTCCAAGAGTTGCTTGCATCTGAAAAAATTGCATCTCTTAAAAATTATCTGGAGGGTCTTGATGTCACACCGGCGTCTAATTACTCTTTGTGGCGCGCTGCCAGAAAGCTTAAAACACCCGTTGAGTATAAGCCACCTCTTCGCACATCTACCGGAGGTTGGGCAAGAAGCGATACTGAAAAAGGTAAAATATTTGCTGAGCACTTAAAATCCGTTTTTACGCCAAATATATGTACTGGTGTTGCTGATTTGCCGAATATAGTCGCTCTACCCCCTCAACACATAAAGTTTAAGACGCGTGATTTACAAAAATTAATTGCCGAACTCAACCCGAAGAAAGCTCCGGGTAATGATGGAATTAGTAATCAGATGCTGATGAACCTGCCTCGTATTGCAATGAGAATCCTGTTATTCATATTTAATGCTATTTTACGACTGGAGTATTATCCACACAACTGGAAACTTGCCAAGGTTAAAATGATTCCAAAGCCGGGCAAAGATATAACAAAGGCTGAGTCATATAGGCCAATAAGTTTACTATCTACAATGTCAAAGCTTTTCGAAGAACTGCTCAAAACAAAATTGTCCCCAATTCTAATTAGTAGTGGGTGCATACCAGACCATCAATTTGCTTTTAGAAGTCAGCATAGCACCATTGAACAAACTCACAGATTGGTTCAATTTATAAGAAGAACTTTTGAGGAAAAAAAGTATTGTTCTGCGCTGTTTATTGACGTTTCCCAGGCATTTGATAAAGTGTGGCATGAAGGCCTAATTTTAAAATTGAAGACTTACTTACCAGTAAACATTTTAAATCTTTTGGAAAGTTACATTATTTCCCGTAAGTTCACTGTTGCGGAAGGAGACTTTACAAGTAGGCCTGAAACAATTTTATCTGGTGTGCCACAGGGGAGTATACTGGGACCAGTTTTATATTTAATTTCTCCTTGCGATATGCCAGTGAGCAGTAGTATCCATACGTCCACATTTGCCGACGATACAGCCTGCCTTCGTATGCATGAAAACCCTGATGAGGCATCCCGCAAACTCCAGGAATACATTAGCCAGATGGAGCTTTGGTTAAACTTATGGAGAATCAAGGTAAATGAACAAAAGTGTGTTCAAGTAACATTTACTTTACGAAGAGATACTTGTTCCCCCATTCGGATTAACAATCAAGTTGTTTCTCAACATTCACATGTGAAATATCTTGGTATACACCTTGACCGACGACTTACATGGAAACACCATATTGACTCTAAGTTAACTCAAATGAAACTTAAATTAACTCAGGTACATTGGCTGATTGGTCGAAATTCAACACTTAGCCTAGACTGTAAACTTTTAATATACAAGTCGCTTTTAAAGCCAATATGGTGCTACGGAATTCAACTATGGGGCACTGCTTCAGCTTCAAATGTAGAGAAAATTCAACGCAGGCAAAACAAAATTTTACGCATGATAACATCGGCTCCATGGTACATTAAAAATTCAAATATACATCGTGATTTGAATATGCCACTAGTGACTGAAGAAATTGCAAAATACGCAGGCAAATATCTAACAAAACTCGAGTCACATCCTAATCCGCTTGCCCGTAATATTTTGAGCTTTACTGGACACATCCGCCTAAAAAAGAGGGACACAAGGGCTCTTATTCACAGCACTCCAGATGGGTCTTCCTGAAAATACTTTTAGTTTTTATATTGTTTCCTTTTGATTATCACTACTTACATATGTATTATATATAACTATTACTAAGCTTATGTCCGACACTGGTCGGGCCTAATTATATTTTTATATTTAAGATTTGAATACTTATTGTTAGTTCATATATGAAGATACAATAAATAAAAATCATGTATTATAAAAAAAAAAAAAAAATTAAGAGCTTCAGAACTCACAGCAAGTCTATTATCGGATTTTTTATTTTTATTGTTATCATTATGAGCATGAAAACTCACAGTAAAATAGGCATTTCTGCCGTTAGAACTCACTTCACTATTTTTTTCCTTTGGGGTACTCATAAAGAGTATTCCTCAAGGGTACTTTGTATGTTTTTTTGTTTACGGTTTTTTTTTGTTTTTGTTATTTCTATATGTAAAAATATTTTCAAAGCAAAAAAATGCTTATTTATCAAAGTTAATATGTAATACGAATATTTTTTGTATGATTTTTTTTTGTTTAGTTTGTATGTAAGAAAAATTCCGCTATTACGTCTGTTCACTATGAAGGTACAACGAGAACTCCTAAAAAGCTAAACTCACAATTTCACTAATCTAATGGAGAATCCCACATGTACAATTATCTGACTTTAGAAAATTGAATGTGATTAAAATTATTAACAATGGTGCTTCTATACCCATGGCATTTCGCAGTTGGGATAGTCATGTCAATCCACAATTAATCATAGGAACTAGCCATATTTGGAATGTTAAACTGGCTGCAAATAGAGAACGCCCCGTTTTGTATAAATTGGTTTTCAACAAGAAAATAAGTTTGTTTATTGTGATTTGACTAATTTAAAAGTACATTTAAATTCAGTCTCATATTCATATGATGATCTTAACATAAAGTTCAAAAATGAACGATATGTAATTCTATATTATATGTATCTAAGATTTCAACAAAGCTACTATATGAAAAAATCTCAACCGCTTCTAGCTGCACCAGAGTTTAAGACAAAAGCTCCTATTATTGTAGTAGATGTCAGTCATCAGAATGAATCACTCAATAATGGACCGATTGATATAAAAATAGAATTTGAAACAGCAACTAATATTGCAGCAAAGACATCAGCTTACTGTATTCTTATTCACGATCGTATAATAGAATATGTACCCATCAAAGGACAAGTTCGAAAAGTCTTATAAATTAAGTAATATGGAAAACAACATAATTTTCAAAAGTAATTCAAATGATTTCATTGCAAAAGAAGTAGCGATTGTTTTCAACAATTATTAATATAACAATTTCATTATAAAACCCCCATTTGATATCAAATACTTATCAATAAAAAAGCAAAGAGAGGCAAAGTGGCTAACAAAAAACTATCATCACCTAAGCTGGACTGCTGGATCAGTTTGATTTCAAAGCGTTTGCAATTTTTTAAAAGCTAACGTGAGATGTTCTTAAATATACAGTGAACAAAGAAAAAACTTGTCCAGCAAACGCTCCGCTCTTCTAATCAAAATATCTCTGTTGCTTTGTAAGATTTTAAGATAAAACCAAAAGCCATTTCAAGGAAAATTAATCAGCTTTCTATGAAAATCTTTAATTTTATTAACAAATTTATTTTAATGCGAAAAAAAATAACCTAAAATATAATAACACTATTTTCCAGAGCAAAAAAAAAACTTGTACACTAACTCTTCTTTCAGGAAGGAGCTATGAAATAAGGAATACACTAAAAATTAGTACTAAATGTGGCCACGTCTAGCATCTAATAGATTATTTTCATAGAATGAACTGGGTTTTTGGTAATTTTGGGAGCTATATGGTCCAATATGCCCTGGAGAGCACTTTTGAGTTAATTTTTACACATAATCTACAGTTCGCGTAATTTTTTGTTCACATACACCCACAGAATTTCATTTGTACTAAGGCCAAGGATCTAGGGAGGATGTGCCTGCAATTTTTTTCCATTGAATGGAAGCCATTCTCTTATTATTGAAGACGAAAGTTTCGGGTATTTAACTCTAACTAATCAATAGTCTCCACTTACATATAATTTTGCAGCTAACTGTGCTAAAATATCTCTTAGTATTTTTAAATAATTCATTTTATTTATTGTACGTTCTATAAAAACCGGATTTCATACACCACTCGATCCCATTGGGCCCCATACCATCATATTATACCCCCCATGCTTCACCGTGTTATTCAGGTTATTATCGTTAAAGCTGGAACTTTTCTTTGCCACGCAAAGAAAGATTATATTAATCACTATGATGAATAACACGGTGAAGCATGGGGGGTGTAATATGATGGTATGGGGCTCAATGGGATCGAGTGGTGTATGAAGTCCGGTTTTTATGGAACGTACAATAAATAAAATGAATTATTTAAAAATACTAAGAGATAATTTAGCACAGTTAGCTGCCAAATTAAATGTAAGTGGAGACTATTGATTAGTTAGAGTTAAATACCCGAAACTTTCGTCTTCAATAATAAGAGAATGGCTTCCATTCAATGGAAAAAAATTGCAGGCACATCCTCCCTAGATCCTTGGCCTTAGTACAAATGAAATTCTGTGGGTGTATGTGAACAAAAAATTACGCGAACTGTAGATTATGTGTAAAAATTAACTCAAAAGTGCTCTCCAGAGCATATTGGACCATATAGCTCCCAAAATTACCAAACACCCAGTTCATTCTATGAAAATAATCTATTAGATGCTAGACGTGGCCACATTTAGTACTAATTTTTAGTGTATTCCTTATTTCATAGCTCCTTCCTGAAAGAAGAGTTAGTGTACAAGTTTTTTTTTTGCCCTGGAAAATAGTGTTATTATATTTTAGGTTATTTTTTTCGCATTAAAATAAATTTGTTAATAAAATTAAAGATTTTCATAGAAAGCTGATTAATATTCCTTGAAATCGCTTTTGGTTTTATCTTAAAATCTTACAAAGCAACAGAGATATTTTGATTAGAAGAGCGGAGCGTTTGCTGTACAAGTTTTTTCTTTGTTCACTGTATGTAAAAGGTGAAGAAAAAAGACGATGGTTGGAAAAAATTTTATGCCGAAAAATTTCTAACGTAGAGGATATAGACTGCATCAACTTTAAACAAATGAAAATCAAGTATCCAGAATATTTTTATTGTAATTATCATAAATTTGGTGCTTGCGCATTAAAAAATGATATTTTACTAACTAAAGAAACGTCTTGCTTTAATTAAACTTTTTTAAAAATATGAATGTATGTATTATTATAAAATTTTATAAAATTTTAAACAATTTATGTATCAAAAATAAAAAAGTGTTTTCTTATTTCAACTACAAACTACATAAAGGAAAGAGAAGGAAGTGGGGAGGAGGAGAAGTTAACTTTTTTGCTTACTTGCAAATGCTTGGTTTTAGTTTCTCTGCTGCTGACTGTACTTAGTTTGCTGCTTTAAAATAATCGTAGACAAAGAAAATGATTACGTTTCAAAATATGTATGTATTCTACAAAATATTCCACGCACAAGTACTCACGATCGCACATTCATACATACACACATACATATTTATACATACATACATACATACATATTAGGGGTGTTCTTATTTGTATGGGAAAATTTTAAAAAGTGTTTTTTCTAGTTCGCCGGCACGATTCTTGTTCCCTTCTGTTAAAAAAGTAATCCTGTAAAATTTGGAGTCAATCCGATAATTTTTAGTGGACCCGGAAACGATTTGAAAATTTTCATGGGGTCTATATGGGCAAAATATCCATTTTTAACGAAAGTAGTTACATCAAATGAAATTTCATATTAAAAAATAATTGTATTTTATCATTACATAGTATAAAACAAAGTCGCTTTTTCTGTCCCTATATCCCCATGTATGCTTAAATCTTTAAAACTACGCAACGGATTTTGATGCGATTTTTTTTAATAGATAGAGTGATTGAAGAGGAAGGTTTATATGTATAATAACATTCATTAAATAGGGGGGAAATAATGTTATTTTTGAGGTTTCTAATGTGATGTCGTAAATAATTACAGTTTTTTTCCGTTTACATTGCAAACACAGGCTGAACCCTACGAGATTTATCCAAATAATGTGCTAAGTATTGTACATATTGAAAAGGTCTACAGAAAACTCCGCTATGGTATATGTCTTACTCTTATGGATATCGCACAATAACATTACCAAAAAAAAATTATTGATGATTACATAACTTCTCTATTTATGGACTGATTTTTAAAATTCTTTTCTTTTTGTTTCAATATCATTTTCATACTTGATTCTTAGTATTGGATGACAATAACAGCGTCTGTAGTATTTCTAAGCAAAGCAAGGAAAATTGATGCGTGACTGCTCATTAATAGTCTGGGACGAAGCTACCATGTCAAACAAGACGTCTGTGGAAGCACTGGATAGGACAATGCACGATTTGCGCAACAAAAATTCACCTCTGGGTGGATGTACAATTGTGTTCTCAGAACTTTTCGCGACATGTCAATAAATTAGAGCTTAAAACTAATATGAGGGCTTCGTCATCTTCGCATGAGAACAGGCTATTTCCAGAGATGCTGCTAAAAGTTGGCAATGGAGAGTTAACACAAAGTGAGGGAAGGATTAACCGAGAAAACCTTTGTGTTTTGATAGACAACATCCAAGAGTTAGTCAACAATGTCTATCTTGACATTGATAACATAAGTTATAAGACAATATCTTGGTTTAAAGAATGAGCGATTCTGTCACCAACTAACGAACAAGTAGATAAGGTAAATAACTTGATTATTTCAAAGATTGATGCGCCGACGAAAATATACTACTCGGTTGATACTGTTCTCGATTTGGAAGAAGCTGTTAATTTTCCTACAGACTTTCTAAACATTTTGAACCCTTCTGGACTCGGTCCTCACAAAATGTTGTTGAAAGTAGGTTGTCCTCTTAATTGTTATTAAGAAACCTGCATCCACCTAAACTTTGCAATGGCACGCGTTTTTTGGTAAAATCACTCAAAACTTTTATAATAGAGCGCACAATACTCACAGAATGTGGTACCGGAGAAGATGTATTGATTCCCCGAATCGCTCTGATACCATCGGTTTTACCCTTCCAATTTAAACATTTACACTTTCCGGTAAATAAATCTTATGCAATGACCATTAATATTTTTTAGCGTTGACTGCTTTTCACATGGCCAACTGCATGTCGCTCTTTCAAGAGTAACCTCTAGAGAAAATATGTTTGTATTGTCTAATGACAAGAAAGCTGTTAACGTCGTAATATGTTAATTGCAGTAAAAATAAAATAAATAGGTAAAAACGTAAAAAGTAAATGAGTAAAAATGTAGTCTATGAATTTAGATATTCCAAAGATAGCAGGAAATCTTCATGGTTTAGGGAAAGAAGAATTGTTTTACCCTAAATTTAACGCGTGTGGCCCACGGGCAGTAATGAAAAAATCAAAACTACTGGATCGATTTCAATAATTTTTTCATTGAATGACATAGGCTATATAGCTTATACCCGTGCGAAGCCGGAGCGGGCCGCTAGTATATAATAAATTTATTAAATTGTTTATCTAATTTTTCGACCTTTTATATATGTTCAATAAAACTATTTCTTTAAGCTTTAGGTCCGTAAATTTTATATAGTTTTCTTATATATTTTTATTTTTGATCGATATTTCGTAAACCTTTGGTTTACTTCTTCAGGATATAGTAAATTGTATTTTGATTTTTCTGTTTTTTTGTTTTTTCTTTTTCCTTTTTTTTCAATTATGTATACAATTTTCAAACAATAAAGTGTGTCATAAAAAATATTTTTAAAAAAAATTTTTAAATAACAAAGTGTGTCATAAAAATTATTTTTACAATTTTTTAATAGTTTTGGTAATAAAACAAAATAGGTGTAAGTCTACAATATTTGTTCATATAGAATTTTGGAATGGTTCTTAGAAATGATAATACATATTTTTTATACTTTTACATAACATTGTGTCTTTGAGTTTCTTAATAATTTTTGAATAATGTTGTAATGAATATTTACAAAATATTATTTGAAAAAAGTTTATAACATACATGTATATTAAAAAATTGGTTGTTTTAACAAATGAGAATACATACTTTTTAATAATTTTTAATAATTAATAGAAGAAATACGTATCATGAATTTTATATACAAAAACATTAACATTAATTAATTAATTTTTTTTTTTTTTTTAATTATTTTATTTTTTTATAAAAAATGTTTATAAGATTAACATTAAAAAAATTCTGTTGTTGTATGGTTCTTTCTTAAAACCTATTCTTGTTTTTATGTAATAAATATCTATAAGTCTGCGCAACATTGGCCGTGTCTGTTCTGAAATTAATTCTCTGATTTGTTGGAACATCTATAATGTGTAACATTTCTAACATATACCTACGTTTATAATTAGATTCTGTATTCAAAATTGAAGTATTATCAAAATCTGGATAATGATCTAAATCAAAGCAATGTGAAGATAAAGCTGTCCTTTGTGAATTAATATTCCTATACCTTTGATCTGTTTTATGTCCTGATATTCTTGTCCTTAATTTATTTTTAGTTGTGCCTACATACATCATGTCGCAATTTTCGTTGTCATTACCTTTACATGGTATTTTGTAAACTACATTAGATCTATCTATTTTTTCAATCCTATCTTTCGTGTTAGTAAATATATTTCCTAAAGTATTATAAATCTTATATGCCATCTTATATTTTGTCTTATCATATATTTCTGACTTATCTAATCTTTCTGACATTTTTGGTACATATACTAAAGATTTATAAATTTTTGGTCCATTATGATTATTATTATTGTT
>OX101753.1:85928928-85952733 GCA_944452675.1 Tachina lurida | reverse complement strand
GGGGCAGTGTTGCCAGAATTTCTAAGGATAAAATCAGCAAAATTTACGAATTTTTCACGAAAAAATCTGCAAAGCCTGCATTTTATTTTTAAAATCTTCAAAAAATCTTCATAGCAATTTTTAAAACTTTTTTATATTTTATTCAAAAAATTTACATATATATGGATGTCATGTGTAATATAAATATTTTTTCATTAACCTATATTTATAAAATTTAAACTCGGTTTAAAATGTATTTTATTAAAATTTTTGAGAAAACTTTCTTAAAATAACTTTCAAGCGCATTTTATTTTTTTCTATGAGTATAAGCTATAATGTATAAAGAATGTGCACTTCGTTTCTGCTTAAGAAACTCTTCAGTAGACTTGAACCAAAAAATGCTTGACATAAGGTAAAAACTTCATATGCTTATGGAACGACTATCAATATGTTATTGAGAATTACGTTCACAAGAGTACTAGGTAATCTTCATAAAAATTATTTTGGGTTACAAAACGATTAACAAACAAATTTCCATACAACATTTTTTATTGTAAACCTTTTGTAAACTAAAACTACTTTTTATGAATATGGCAAAATAAGCTTAAATGCTTCAAGCAAAAATCTTTACATCTTCGATTTTGAATAAATTTTTAATTTCTCATTACATTTTTATAATTAGCTGCCACATTGGTTGAAGTCTACTCATGATTTTGGCGGCTTTCCCACACGCAAGGTTTACTTTGCAAAGTCTTAAGTTTATTGAAGAGAAAAGAATATAGCATGAGATTTCTTTTTCCTTCTCTCCTACAAACTAAAGACTTTGCAAAGTAAACTTTAGTTGTGTGCAAATAAAATAAAATAAATGAGAAAAGAAATCGGATAAAAAATTATACAAAAAGTTATTTGATTTGTTGCATTAATATCCAAAGGACTTCGAAGTTTTGTTTTATTCAAGTTCACTTGACCTTATTTGAGATATTCATTTCAAGAATTTTGTCAAAGTTACTTCTTCTTTTGCTTTAATGATGTCTTAAAATTTCAAAAATTGTAAATCTCTAAATCCCTCCTGAAAAGTCGGAAAATTGGAAAAATCGAAAATCGAGTTTTTGTATGAAATTTTGTGTGAAATTATTCCTTAATGGCTTTCCAAATCAAATAATAGAAAGTTCTTTGTGTAAATCATGGAAAATTGCAGATAATGCGAAATGCGGAAAATTGGCCAATCTCTCCGCAAAAGTCGGAAAATTGGAAAAATCGAAAATTGATTTTTTTGTACGAAATTTTGTGTGAAATTATTGCTTAATGGATTTCCAAATGAAAAATAGAAAGTTCTTGGTGTAAAACATGGAAAATTGCGTAAAATGCGAAATGCGGAAAATTGGATAAACTTTTGTGTGCAATTATTTCTTAATGCTTTTTTAAATGAAAAAATAGAAAGTTCTCAGCCAAAATCAGAAAGATGGCGTTATACGTTGACTTAGACTTTGCGCAATCTGAGAGGTGGCATTTTGGCATTGTAATTTTCTTCAGTAAATGTGATTTTTTTCTTGCTGCAATTTATACGAGTTTTGTGTATTGTTATATTGATTCTGGATAGTCGTAAAAACGCATTCACGTAAAAGCATTACAATCAATTGAAATTCAGTGCAATATATATCAAAAAAATCGAAAATATATTTTTTGTATGGAATTTTGTGTGGAATTATTCCTTAATGGCTTTTCAAATGAAAAAACAAAAAATTCTTAGCGTAAAGCACGGAAAATTGCGGAAAAATGTGAAAAAACTAAATTTTTTATTTCCCTAAGTTTTTTATTTATCGGGCCTATTTTTTTTATCACAATATTTGATGACAATTGAGGAAATCATTGTGATAAAAAACGTTTTGAGCTCGATTCTATGCCGAGCAGAAGAACGTGCACGATTAACTGATGAAGGTTGTTGACGATGGAACGGGCGGCATTTACTTTCTCGATGCTCCCGGTGGGACAGGCAAGACATTCGTCATTTCGTCTATTCTGGCAACAATTCGGTCAAGATCACAAATTGCGTTGGCTGTTGCATCTTCTGGAATTACTGCCATATTGTTGGAAGACGGTCAAACTGCACATTTCGCTTTGAAGCTGCCAGTCGACAAGCTAACGTGCCCAATAACCAAGAATTCGGCGACAGGCAAATTGATGCGCGAATGCAAAATCATCATTTGGGATGAAAGCACGATGGCGCATAAATGAGCTTTGGAGGCAGTTGGCCGAACAATGAAGGATTTACGAAGCGATTTAAGACGATTTAGTGGGGCTTTGATATTGCTCTCCGGAGATTTTCGTCAAACACTTCCCGTCATCCCCAAATCTTCTGCTGCGGATGAAGTTAACGCTTGCCTGAAATCGTTGCAATTGACCACAAACATGAAAGTCGCTTTGCGGAACGACCCATTGGCTGCTGAATTCTCGAGACAACTGCTAGAGCTTGGCAACGGCCAAATTCCTGTTGATGTTTCGACTGGATTGATATCGTTCCTTGAAAATTTTTGTTAATTCACATCGTCCTAGGATGAACTAATCAGCAAAGTGTTCCCCGGCATTGCGCAAACTTACAAAAATTTCGATTGGATTGGTAAACGGGCAATACTAGCAGCGAAAAATAAGGACGTCGATAGCTTAAACGTAATTATTCAAAGTCAAATCGCAGGACAACTGCATGCGTACAAATCTGTCGACTGCGTGACCTACGAAAATGAAGCGACCAACTACCCGACGGAATTTTTGAAATCGCTTGATGTACCAGGAACTCCGCCGCATAATTTACAGCTGAAGGTGGGATCGATCATAATCATGTTGCGGAATCTCAATCCTCCAAAATTGTGCAACGGTACGCGGTTGTCCGTCAAAAAGCTAATAAACAATGTGATTCAGGCGACAAGGGCAAATTCAAAGGAGAGGAAGTCCTTATCCCACGAATTTCCATTATTCCAACTGACCTTCCATTCCAATTGAAGCGGATTCAGTTCGCCCTTCGACTGGCATTTCCGATGGCAATCAATAAATTGCAAGGCCAATCACTAGAAGTCTGTGGGATTAATCTCGAATTTCCCTGTTTTTTTTGCATGGTCAGCTGTACGTTGCATGTTCGCGTGTTGAGAAAACCGTCTTCATTATTTGTTTTTGCGCCGGAAAACAAATCGAAAAACATTGTTCATCAAATCGCTCTCTACTGATTCCATTCAAATAAATCACATAGAAAATTTAAATATTTGTGTTGTATTATTACTCTAAAATTTGTCTGAAGGCTTAAAATTGGGGCGAGGCGAAGTTCGCCGGGTCCGCTAGTTTTCATACAAAAATGAAATACATAAAATAATTTTACACAACATAACGTTAGAGACATTTCAAAAATACTTTTTGCATTAAAAATTGATCAATTTACATTTGTCAGTTCTATTTTTCATTGTATGTCCAGGAGGCGAACTCCGTAACGATGAATTTTAAAGTGTTCGACCCCGAAAAATATAATTTCGAATACTTCTTTTCTTCTTATTATAGGTGTTTGACGTTTAAAATACATTAAAGCGGCTATTAGACGGTCACACTCGGTACATGAGCATGACAGACTTTCGCACATTTCAATAAACACCTTGGTTGATAGAAAGTTGCTCCGCGACTGATGAAGCCGCAAAGAGACATCGTTGGGATTTTTGCAAGTCATCTTTACCATTTCCTTACGAAAACACAAATGAAATTTGCACTGAGTTTGACAGAAGATCTATTAAGCGAGTATGATGGTATGATGACAAACACAAAATTTCAAAATATTTTGAAAACCAAACCATTCTGAATACACGAATTTTGCATTATTACACCATTCTCAAATACCAAGTACGACAGTCTAACAACCGCTTAAGACGTTTTTTTATGTTTACATGGTTTCCGTAATTATATATTTGTATAAATATGACAAAATACAATGAAATACATTAATTGACAGAGGTTTTCACTTATATATATGGAAGAGAATATATCAAATTTATAAAATCACAAATGCTAAATAAAGCTAAAAATTAATACAAAAATGCTGAAAAATGCTAAATGCAAATGAAAAATTCACTGCTAAATCATAATCAGAGCTCGCAAAATATGCTCAACCAAATTTTTTTGTGCGGTCTTCTCACTCAAAAGACCTAAAAAATGAGACGGAATCACTCAGTGTCTGAACAGCAACCCTCTTTTTCCTTTCAATCGTGTTTTCGCTCCCGGGTTGTGAGTTGAGCGTAACACGCGAATCAGTCTCTTACTGACCGCATGATCAGGGTGACCGATGACATTTTTCAAAAAGTAGCACCAAAAGGGGATTTATCAAAAAAAGGGGGCAAAATTAAAAAAAAAACGAGAAAACTACATTAATTTTTTATTTTTAATGTATTTTTATATAATTCACTCTAAAAAAAGGGAGAAAAAAAGTGGCAAAGCAGTCGAAAAAGTGGCAATTTGCCACTTTAGTCGGTCAAACGGTCACGCTGCGCATGATACGAACAGAATCGTTCGTTGCTCAGCTACTGAGGGTCAGTAAGTGAGCAAAACAAGCAAACTGTTTGCAAAAAGGTCGTTTTTTATTGTTGCGTTTGCTTTATGTTGTTGCCTTAAATATTTCGTCACAGGCAAAGCATTAAAGAGGAAGAGAGAAGATAGTAATAAATAACAATAAAAATATCTGTTAATCAAAATATTTGTCAAGGAAGTGTAAATGTAAAATAAAAGACAGATATGTGTACAACAAAAACAAAATTAATCTTCATGTTTGTAAATGTTTACCTATCCACACTCGCAACACATGCTCAAAAGACCGTTTGCCGAGATTTTACGAAATAAAGGGTCTCGAGTGAACACATGAGCTGAACGATCGAACAAAAACGGTCATTGGTTGAGCGAAGAGCAAGCCAAAGAAGAACGAAGTTTGAGGGTTTTTTCGCGACAGCGTCGCATCGTGCCAGTGGACGAGTGTTTTTTTTTCTGACAACAAGCACAAGAGGGACCAATTATTGCGAGCTCTGATCATAATACATAATGCTAATTTTACACGCTGGTTACATTGTCTACAATGTGTCTTCTATTCGTCAGTATAAAAGAAAGAGATAAAACAGATGTGGTGTATTTCTGGTGGATTTTGCAACAACTTGTCAATATAAATAAATTTGTATATACGTATAGAAATGTACCAGTAAATGTCTCGTTATATGTACATGTTCCCATAAGAACTATGTAGTCACTATCTAGGAGTCTTGTCATTGGAACAACTTTTTATAATTTTTGTTCAAACAAACAAAACTCTTCAATTTAGAATAAAAAATTATTCGAATCATTTTTGTCAAATATTCGAATATTTGAACAATTTCCATAACTACTAAAAAGTATTTTACATTTCAATCCTTTTTAATTTGTTAACAACAGGACTTTAAGTAATCGAATTATTCCAAATTATAAATACTTGTGTAAGCTTGTTTGTATGTATATGCGTATTACAATTCCTGATAAAGAGTTCTGAAAAATATAACTGCTTTTCTTTAATCAAAAGCATTAAAAGTCGAATTATTAAACGACGTGAAAAAGCATTAAATACCTTAATATTATTCCTCGCCTTTCCTATGATATTTTAACTACATCACAACTAACTAACTACAACTACAACAGAATCGTCTGTAATCTACGAGTAAAAAGTGGGATTATCTGGGGTTTATAAACGATTTTTTAAAAGAAATCAATAACATATTAAAAATTTTTTGTAAATACTTATGTATAAATGTGCATAAATACTTATACTTTTTAACTAATTTCGTGCAAGTTTTTAACCCCAGACCAAAAAAGGGTTGTTATAAGTTTGTAACCGGAAAGGAAAATGACTTCTTGGATTTTGTACCAACTTTGAAAACAAAATGTACTTTTTGGACCATGACTTTACCAATTTTTTTTAATATTAATAAGAACGGAAACGTAAAAAAATGTGTAAAAGTTCAGAAGTAAACAATATAAAACAGAAACTTAACAAAAATGTGTTTAAAAATTCAGTATAAAAAATAAAAAATAACATAAAAATATATAAAATATTACATTCATAATAAAGCCCATATGACACTTCATTTTTCTTTCATTTATCAAGTTTTAAAGAAAAGTGCAAACATATTGTAATAGGAAAATTCAACAGGTGCAAAGGGTTCAGCTATATTAAGAAAAATTAAATAATGTCAACTACTTGACTAAAGTTATCGATAACAAATGAAGGTCTGTCAAAAAAAAATGTAAAATTGCTTAACTTAAAATTGACATTTCAAGCTTGAAACATGAAAGTGTTCGCTAATTAGCGGTTTATGGCCAAACGTAGCGATTTTTAGTATTTTTATGGGAATTGTTAAAATTTAAGTTTAAAGTTTTAAAACGCACTAATAATCCCAAATTATTATTTTACTTATTAAGTAAAATATTTTTTATTAAAAATACATTGAAATTGATTATTGAGGGGTTTAGCTGGATCCTATGCGCATTTCACTGTTGCTAATGCAGATCATCAGGGAACCTTTACCCAAATTTCTTAGAACAACTAGAGTTCTTATGTTATAAACTTTCATTTAAAAAGCCTAACAACAAATAACAAAGTTGAAACAATAACTCAATAATCAACATGTTTTTTTTATTTTCTTACTTTATCATTGCTACATTGGCTGACTTTTTTTCAGCTTCAAATTGTAGTTGTAAGAGTATGTAAAAGAAAATAAATGTAAATAACAACAACAGCTATAAAGAATAGAGTGTTGCCACACAAGTATTTTTGACCGGGTGCAGTCAAGTTAATAATTAGTGTTCTTATGGGAATTGTTAAAATCTAAGTTTAAAGTTTTTAAACGCACTAATAATCCCAAATTATTATTTTACTTATTAAGTAAAATATTTTTTATTAAAAATACATTGAAATTGATTATTGAGGGGTTTAGCTGGATCCTATGCGCATTTCACTGTTGCTAATGCAGATCATCAGGGAACCTTTACCCAAATTTCTTAGAACAACTAGAGTTATTATGTTATAAACTTTCATTTAAACAAATGAGAAGCCTAACAACAAATAACAAAGTTGAAACAAAAACTCAATAATCAACATGTTTTTTTATTTTCTTACTGTTGTGTTTTATATAAATTTATTGAAGCGATTAAAATAAAAAATATTATTTTACAGTATATTAATATTACAAAGGATACTAAACACAAAATAGTTTTCATATAACAAGTAGGTTTTAGTACAGTTCTTCAACACCTTCCCTTACTAAAAACTCTTGAATCAATAAAAACCCAGCTTCTTTATATTTTCCTTATATTTCGTCTTAGCAAGAACCTTTGTAAAAACATCTGCAGCATTTTCTGTAGATGGTACATATTTTAAATCAATTTCACCTTTTTTATAAACTTCTCGGACATGATGAACTTTAATGTCTATGTGTTTACTCCTTGCGTGGTAAACAGGATTTCGAACTAATTGTTGTGCTCCGATGTTGTCACAATATATTACGGTAGCATTTCTTGCATACTGTGCAAAACCAAATTCGATTAACAAATTTCGAAGGTATATTACTTCTTTTGTAGTTGCTGAAATTGCCATATATTCAGCTTCAGTTGAACTTAGAGCAACAGTAGGTTGCTTTTTCGATTCATAAGAAATTGTAGAACCAGCCAAAATAAAAACGTAGCCTGTGTATGACTTTCTATCATCACTTCCTCCTGCCCAATCCGCATCAGCAAAACATCTTAAAGGCTTTCCAGTACATCAAAAATTTAGGGAGCAATTAATAGTGTTACTTAAGTATCTTAAAATATGTTTAGCAGCTGATAAATGTTCTACATGAGGATTTTTATTATATTGCGATAACTTATTAACGCAATGAACAATATCTGGGCGTGAACAAATTGCGATATACATCAAAGATCCAATTAATGATTGGTATATTTTTTCATCAACTTTTTCACAACTATTGTAGCTTTCACAGCGTTTGAACTTCGTACCAGGATCCAGCGGAGTACTGCAGCTTCTAGAGTCTAGTATATTTTTTTTTTATTTTTTATTTTTTTTTTTTTATAAAGAGAAATAACACTCAGGCAATTAATGCCTACTACTATTACTAGGTGTTACCTTCTTTAGGAAAGGGATAGTGGGAGAGAAGACAGGTGGTGAAGGAAGAGATAGAAGAAAGCTTCATTCTTTTACAACTCTGCTTTTTGCACGTTTTTTTAATAATGCAGTTGCAGCGCCTCTGATGTTAAATGAGGCGTATTAATTTTTTGAAGCTGTGTCTTGTAGCCATTTTATTGATTATTTTACTTCGCCGATGATTTTTGCTACACAACGAAGGAGGGCGCTCTGATGTTACATTAGGATTAGTATCTGCTGAAGTCGGTATAGTTCAGTGACCAGTGACTATGCCTTCATCACTTGAACTTTCCTACAACAACTGACACAAAGGGACACTAATGCACATCAGAAAAATGCGTGGTTTTGTTATTTAATGAGTGTCGGATACAGGGATTGAACCCAGGACCTTCGGTTTTGTAGTCAACGTGCTAACTACTTCAGCCAACGCCATATTTTTTTTTAGAAGCTCTCTTATAATTTTCTTTTGGGATAATTGAATAGTTCCAGTGGGTTGTTTTCTCTCAATCTCCATCCCTAGAAAATAACTCACTGGACCTTTATCAACTATTTCGATTTCTTTTGACAAATTACTTTTAATTGCATCTAACATTTCCATTTTTGAGCAAATTACTAATATATCATCAACATAAACAATTATGATGTTATAATCTTTTTCTGAGTTCATTGTATATGCACATGTATCTGTGTTACATTGCTTAAATCCAATTGATTTAATGATTTCATCTAATTTTAAATTCCAGTTACGTCCTGATTGCTTAAGTCCGTAGATAGATTTTTTCAGTTTACATACCATTTCTAAATTATTCAGATCTTCGAATCCAATTGGTTGTTCCATGTAAATTTCGCTATCTATATCACCATACAAATAAGCAGTAGTAACATCTAACTGGTGTACATATAATTTAAATTCAGCAGCTAATGCCAAAATAGTACGAATAGTAGAATATCTTGTCACTGGCGAAAAAGTCTCTGTGTAGTTAACACCATACTTTTGACTGCAGCCTTTAGCCACCAATCGGGATTTATATTTCTCTATTTCACCGTTCTTATCTTTTTTAATTGAAAATACCCACTTATTTTTAATCACAGGTAAATTATCAGGTCTCTTAACTAAAACCCATGTTCCACGAGAGCATAAAGAGTTGTATTCGGATTCCATTGAGTCTATCCATTTATTCTTATCTCCACGTCTCAAAATATTTGCTATTTCATTTGGCACATCTTGCTCTTCTTGATCTTCTACAATATTTTGACTATTCAATAAATTGTTGTAAACAATTTTACCAGATCTTAATGTTTTATAGCTAACATCTTCGCTAACATCTTCTACTAAATTCGAATCAGTTCTTGAAACTACTTTATGTGAACGTGTCCAGCTTCTACCTGCATTTGACATATCAGTTACACTATTTATATCTTCAGTTCTTCCTTCGTTAGAAGATATATCAATTACATCATTTTCTTTTGATCCATTTTCATTTACTAAATCAAAAGTAACATAATTTTGCTCATCAAAACCTTCATAATCATTAGGTTTCTTTTTTATTTCTGAGCATTGACCACGTATGTTTTCAAAAATTTTATACTCACTGCTATTAAAATTCTGCAATTCATCGCCAACAAATTTTACGTCACGACACTTAAAGACTTTCTTTGTTTGTAGATCAATCATCCAATATGACTCTGAACAATATCCAATAAATGAGCATGCCTTGCCTCTTGGTTGAAATTTGGTTTTCCCTGGGCGCTTATTTAAACAATATGCTTTAGATCCAAACGTACGAAAATATGACACTGTTGGTTTTATATTACACCATTTCTCCATCGGAGTTATACCGTCTAATGACCTGGATGGGCATCTATTTCGAATATACACTGAAGTATTCACCACACTTGACCACAAGTATTCAGGTAATCCAGAATCAATCAACAGACATCTTGACATTTCAACGATTGTTCTGTTTGCGTGCTCCGCCACGCCATTTTGTTGTGGAGTGTATTCCACAGAAAACTGCCTTTGAATACCAAGCTCTTCTAAATTTAATGCAAAATCTTTACTTAAGTATTCCTTTCCGTTGTCACTACGCAACACTTTCAACTTTTTTTGAGGTTTGTCTTTCAGCCAAACTTAAGAATTTCTTGAATGCATTCAACACCTCACCTCTAGTTTTTAGGAAATAGACAAATGTCATTCGTGAATAATCATCAACGAATAAGACAAAATAATTCGCACCTCTCAGAGATGAAATTTTCATCGGACCACATATGTCCGTATGAACTAAATCGAGAACATGATTACCTCTTTGACTCGCAATCTTTGGAAATGGCTGGCAAGTCAGTTTTGACTTTAAACATGTTTCGCATATGAAATCTTTTGGTATTCTTTTGATTCATAAGCCACGTACCATACCTTTTTGTGATAACTCAAGCATACTTTTTGGGTTTAAATGCCCAAGACGCTTATGCCAAATATTAAAACTAGATGCATTTAACATAAAATTTTTGTTCTCACTATTTTGTATCTCCTTGTTGAAACAAACAAACAATTGATCCTTTCTTATACCTTGCAGCAAAATATCTCCATCAGCATTAACAATTTGAACCTTGTGCTCCTTGAAAATAACAGGCAAATCATTTTGAGTTAAATATGATATTGATATAAAATTATGTTTCAAACTTGGAACATGCAAAACATCCTTAAGTAGAAAAGTATCACCAAACGTATTGTTTAATTCAATCTCACCAATTCCTTCAGAAAAAATTTTAAAATCTGCAGCAAGATCAATTCTTTCTTTATGATAACTCCAAGATTTGAACAAATTCTTGTCACCACACATATGACACGTTGAACCGCTATCAAAAATCCATGTACCTTTCTGTAAATTGCTGCTACTCATACCATGTAACAATGCACTTAATTTTTTGGTACAATTACGTGCAATGTCTCCAATTATTCCACATTTAAAACATTTATATTCACGTTTATTTTTATTGTTCATGTCCGCCTTTGTAGAATATTTTTTGGTAACTTGCATTTTAGCTTTTGACATAAAATTCTGTTGAACCTCCACAGCATCTTGCTTACTAAATCTTCTTTCATATTCTTCAGACAACTTGTTCTTTAAAGCATCTATATCTGGAAACTGATCGCGAGATTCCATGGCAACAACAAAACTATCATAGCTATCGGGCAAACTATTTAATAAGATTATCACCAAAAGTTCATCGGTAATTTGAATTTGTAGTTCTAGTAGCTTGTCCACAATATTTGTGAACTCGTATTGATGTTCCGCCATACTAATTCCTTCTAACATTTTCAAAGCTAACAACTTGCGAAATAAAAATACCTTTCGGGCTGGTCCGCTAGGCTGGAATTTATTTTCTAATAATTTCCATGCATCCATCGAAGTTTTTGCATTTTTAACCATATTTAAATGTGATCTCTTCATGCTGAGCAAAATCATCGACAACGCTTTTTGATCCTTGTTAATCCATTCATTACGAAGAGGAACTTCCGCCGGAACAATGATGTCACCAGAAACATATCCCCACAGATCGGAATGAATAAGTACACTTCGCATATGTATCTTCCATCCATCGTAATTATTTTCTTCCAATTTTTCTATTTGGTACATTGAACCCATTGTGAATTTGATTTTATTTTTTATATTTCTGGGCCCATAACATTTGTTGTGTTTTATATAAATTTATTGAAGCGATTAAAATAAAAAATATTATTTTACAGTATATTAATATTACAAAGGATACTAAACACAAAATAGTTTTCATATAACAAGTAGGTTTTAGTACAGTTCTTCAACACTTACTTTACCATTGCTACATTGGCTGACTTTTTTTCAGCTTGAAATTGTAGTTGTAAGACTATGTAAAAGAAATTTGGGTGAAGGTTCCCTGATGATCTGCATTAGCAACGTTGAAATGCGCATTGGATCCAGCTAAACCCCTAAATAATCAATTTCAATGTATTTTTAATAAAAAATATTTTACTTAATAAATAAAATAATAATTTGGGATTATTAGTGCGTTTAAAAACTTTAAACTTAAATAGCGATTTTTAGTTTGTTTTGTCTTACTACTAGCGGTTTTTAAATACGAAAATCTTACAACATTTAAACATTTTGTTTCCGTTTTATACAGTTTGTTCTTTCTAACATTTATTGTTTCTTTCTATCAATTTAATATCAAATCAAAGAAGAAAAGATGAAGTGTCATAAGGGCTTATTAAACCTAAGTTATGCGCATAAAAAATGCGCGATAAAACCTTAAAACACTATTGAAGTAAAGGAGCGATATGTAGTTAACAAAAATAAATATAACCACAGCCAAGGCGAGATCATGTACGAGGTGCTGTCAAGTTAACAGAGTAGTAGTGCATTGCCAATCCTGGATCAATAAAACTTTTAATATTTTAATTTCCCAAATTTTAAAATTCTTGGAAATTTGTGAAATTTGATACCTACGAGGGTGGTTCGATAAGACCGTCCAATTTTTTGTTTACATAAGGAGTTTTTTGTTTACTACATACGAGGGTGGTTCCTTAAAACCAGTTTTTTATGACCGTGGGAATTTGTATGTATGTATGTTTGTGGGGGTGTGGATTAAGGGGTTTCATAAGATTAAGATTTTATAAGTATATATGCCGACGGGAAAATCATGAATATGATTTTTCCTAGTACCAACGGGAAAATTATATTCATGATTTTTCTTAATACCAATGGGGAAAATTGTGAAAATTAATTTTTCCTAATGCCTACGGCAATGCACGAATATTTTTTTCCTAATACCGACGGCAATACACGAATATTTTTTCCTAATGCCTACGGCAATGCATGAATATTTTTCCTAATGCCTACGGCAATGCATGCATATTTTTCCTAATGCCGACGGCAAAACATGATTATTATTTTTTCCAAATGCCGACGGCAAAACATGATTATTATTTTTTTCAAATGCCGACGGCAATTCATGATTATTATTTTTTAATACCAAAGGGAAAATTGCCAGTGTTGCCAGACTATAGAAATTTGTTATCGTAATACTATATCAGTAATATCAGAGAAAATATATTTGATGACTACTAGGCGATTCTCATATGAATTAAATTAATTTATTTAATTATTTTATTTATGTGTTCACATGTATGTGAACACCCTAATACTTGCGTGTGGGGGGTCCAGCTTGATTGACGCTGGTAATTTAATATTTTGTGTATTTGTTTAAGAAATATGTATGTATGTGTGTATGTATGAATGTATATGTAGGTATTAAAGGGTTGCACAGTTGGATCTGTTTACAACAGTTTTGCGTGTGTATTGGTTCTGATATGTTTAGCTATGTTAATTAGCGTTTCTGTCTCTAGTAGGTATGGTTGTTTTTTCAAAACTGTTATTGTGTGGTTGTATAATGAGTAAATGAGAATAACATGTCTCTTTGGATCTGTTTTTTTTTTGAAACTAATCAAATACGTAAAACTGCTTTTACCATAAGTAACACATTGTATGTTGAAAAAAAATTACCATGGTTGATGAATGAAAGACTGCTTTATGCTACTTTGATTTTTTTTTTCATAACGTTTATTTAATATAATTTGTTTAAAAAAACTAATTGAGTACTTTGAAGTAAAACACAAATATCTTAAATAAAAATAATGTGTTTTTTTTTAAATTTAAGTAAAAAGCAAATGCTTTTGTTATTCAATTTACCCATTAAATAAAAAACTCATAAATCATTCAAGAATGAGTTTCACAAAAAAATTAAAATAATTTAATAAAATAAGGTAACAAAAATAATTCTTTTTTGTACTTACATACATACATATATAAAAAATAAATAAACACAGGTAGGTACATACGAATTTAAAAAAAAAACTCAGGTAACAATAATTATTGTCTTTTGATTTTTAACATACTCTATGTAGTAAAAAATCAATTATTGAATAATAATATAACAAAAATTAATGTGATATAATTAAAAAATTAAGCAACAAAAACTATTAAATTTTTTAATTTAGGCATAGGTACATCATTAAATTAAAAAAAAAATCAATTATTCAAGATAAGCATATAATATAAAGTAGATTAATTACGCAATACAAAAATATATGTACATACATATGTATATCTACATATGCATATCCATACATATGCATATACATATGTATATACATATATATTATATCGACTTTCTTGTATGCATATTTCATAGAAGAACATCTAATGAATCGCAAAATTCAAGTCTCGTTTGCAAAAATGAGTTAGAGCTTTCTACATTAAGGTATCGGTATGTATGTACATATATACATACATATGTATATGATAGGCTTAAACAAAATTCAGTTCTTTGAATTTATATTCACAAATAAAATTTCATTGAATGATTTTTCATTAGTACCAATTAGAGTTCGACCGATTAATCGGCTTCGGCTTCGGCCTTCGGCCAAAATGTGGTAATCGGCCAACATTCGGCCTACGGCAAAAATCGGCCGATTAGCCGAAGCCGAATATTTTTCATTCCAATCTTGAAAAATAACATTATTTTTGGTCGTTGCTCGCCGACAGTTTCTATTGTGTTTAACGTTTTGAAAGGGTTGCTTTGAAATACAACTCTGTTGCTTTCTATTTTCTTTTACTTGGACGTTCTTGTGAGTGATCATATGAAAAAGCAATCCAGAAATTGCAAAATAGTTTTATTTTTCTTGTTATGTATCCAATAGATATTACAGCTATTTCAGTGATCTCAAAAAAGCAAACTTTTTTCTTAATTCATATAAAACAAGTATCATTTTGAAAATTCAAAACATTCGGCTTCGGTTTTGGCCGAAGTTTAGGATTTTAGCCGAAGTTCGGCTTCGGCTTCGGCCAAAAAAAACGCCTTCGGTCGATCTCTAGTACCAATTTGTGATCGTTTATCTGTTATTAGTGCCCGAGCTACAGAAAATATCCTTTCGGAAGGAGCACTAGATGCTGGTATACAGAATATTCGGCAGCTTAGCTTATATAACAGCGGAAACTCATTTTTTCTATCATCCCACCATTTCAAAATATTTAAATCACACTGTAGGTGTATAATAGTCTTTTTTTATATATTAACTTCCTTTTCAATTAAATTTTTGTTAGAATCAGTCTTATCTATAAGTTGTATATAAAATATCTATAGGTTGTAAAAATAAAATATTCTTTTCGCAATTTTTTAAACTTTAAACTTGCAATTGATTACAAAATTGCCTAGACACGTTCAGGTTATATTGATATGTTTACATAACTAGTTCAGGTCTAACTTAGTTACAACTTTGTCAAATATAGTTAGCAATACGTTAAAAGTCCCTGTTTGTTATTCTAAAAAAAAAAGGCAAATATAAATTATTTTTTTCGTAAAATATTAACATTTAGGGCCTGACCCACGATATCGGCAACGTTCGACTTGTCGTACTCTTACATTTCAAACAACAACAAAAAATTTAAATTTTTTTTGTTTTGAATGTAAATGTGGGACAAGTCGAACGTTGTCGACATCATGGGTTTGGCCTTTAGTGAACTCTTAGCTACATTATGGTATGTATAGTCACTAGAGTTTTTCTTTTCCCGGACTTTTTCATTTCCCGGGAAAGCGGGAAAGATGTTTCGGTTTCCCGGGAAATCCCGGGAATTCCCGCCCAGTACAAAACAATAAAAAATATTTTTAAATTTAATTTATTTCTACAAAAACAAATTATAATTCATAATTATCGTCAATTTCCAAATAGTGTTCTTCTAAATTCGGATTCTAGAACACATACTATTAGTTTGTATTTTCTAAATTTCAACTTAAGCAGGCGTACCATGTGATTTAACATCCGAACTCACAAGAAAACGTGTGAAAACGATGTGAAAGCTAGAACATACACGATTTATTATATAAAATAAACGAATTTCAAATTACCCGTAAATTACACCTGAGAGCAATTACCAACGCGCTACACTTGCACATAAAAATTACACCTGATTCGGGTAATTACCCGCGATTCGGCAACACTGTTTTAACTGTACTATTTACCAAAGATAATCTGTAATTATTTGTAATTTTTTTTTATTTCCTTGCTCATTTCAGTTTTTTACTTTTATGAATTGTTGTAGAATTAAATTTTGATCGTCGCGTTCTGCTTTTTCAAAATAAAGGCACCTAAGTCTCAGAATGCATGTGTACCAGATGTAAACTTGGCATTAGTTGTTGTAAAGCTTTAGCTATTGTGATATTGCCATCACCTTATTATTGCACCATCGAATTAATAAAGTGAATAACGACACTCATCAAGGAATGTGTACATACAAATTAAGTTGCCATAACAAAATCAAAAAATCCCGGGAATTCCCGCACAAATTTCCCGGGATTTCTTTCCCGGAAAATGTGCGGGATCCCGGGAAATTTTTCCCGGGAAATCCCGTATGAAAAACACTAATAGTCACATATATAAGTACTACCACCAAGCCTGAATTAGCTGTTGGGCAAAAACTTGAGCGTGTACTGATTTTCTAAGTCTATGGAGGCCCATAAAGTTGGTCACCAAAATCACTAATTGAGTATATAGTTTTATTAACCTTTGATAGTATAATAGAACCTATACTGTCAAGTAGGTTCTATTGTGTTCAGTGTTCCTTTCACTGTTGTACATCTTAATTAATCAAGAAAAGCTTCAAATATCTGCGTAAAAAAACAAACTAAAATATAATTGTAATAATTATTTATTTGGCAAGTGTTAATACCATGCACAAATTACACAAATTATTAAAAATACTGACTAAATCCAATTAACTTGAATTTTCTATGCATATTTTGTAAAATTAGAACCATTTTTTGCATATACAATATAAAATATTATGTGTACAAAAAGTGTAATTTTACATAGTAAATGTGTATGTTCATAATGTGAACAAAGCGTAAAAAATATTTCCTATGGATTTCTGCTGCTCATCATTTATTTGTTGTACCAGTGTTTTTTTCATATACCTATGTTACAATATGTTTTTGTGAGCAAAAACATATACAAACAGTTCCTAAGCAGCAATACAACAAGCAATTGTTATCTGTTTTAATTGTATTGCCATTTCGAAATGCAAACACACGCAAGAACTGTTATACAAGTTCTCTCGCTCTCACCACAATTACATGGTACATACCATGGTGTATGTGGTTTGTCTATACCCTGAAGGAAATGTCGATGGTGAAAATGTACTGAGTCGCTTTTGACTTTGTCACCAGTATTACTCTCTAATTAATCCCCATACAATACTTTGTGCTATAGACATTTAGCATGTGCTTGTCATTGAAAATCTACTAGTAACACTAAAACAATTGACTAGGTAGTGAATACATAGTTCTTATGGGAACATGGAGACATACCAACCAGACATTTAGTGGTACATTTCTATACCTTACGTACATACAATTATATGAATATTGACAAGTTGTTGCAAAAGCCACCAGAAATAGACCACATTTGTTGTCTCTCTTTCTTTTATACTGACGAATAGAAAAGAAATTGTAGACAATGTACCTACTACTAGAAATTTAGTGTTGACATAGAGACATTTGGCCCCAGTCTGACTGCAGGGTACTTATAAGTATACAAATGCAACCCTTTAGTAGGTATATGTATGTATATGTATTAAGGGTGTTCTTATTTTGAAATTTATCAACCGCCGGCCCGATTCTTGTTCCCTTCTGTTAAAAATGTAATCCTGTAAAATTTGGAGTCAATCCGATAATTTTTAGTGGACCCGGAAACGATTTGAAAATTTTCATGGGGTCTATATGGGCAAAATATCCATTTTTAACGAAAGTAGTTACATTTTAATTTTGAACTTTATTTTATCCATCACAAAAGGAAATGAAACAATAACTGTTTTTGGTTTTCTTCTCTTAAAATTATAAAAAATAAATATCAAATGCATGATATTGACTGTTTAGTTCTCTAAAGTCGCAATAACAGTTACCTACTTAAAAAAACATAAATTTATTTTCGCACGCTTTACTTTTGGCGCAGAACATATTCCAAGAAATTGTGTACTCTTGAGCTACTAATAATAATTGCATATACTGCTGATAACGGGACATTTTCGAGAACATTTTCTCTTGTGTTTTTAATTTTCGCTTTATTTTTGGCTTTGGAAGCAAACAGTTCATAGTTCTACTTAAAATCGTAATTTGTGATCGCAGTGGAGTGAGTTCTTATCAGTGAAATCGAAAAGAATTAATAATTTAATAATAATAGATTTTCCTAGATTAATTTGTTATTTAATTATTGTTATATAATAAAAGAAATTAATAATGTCGAGTGCTTCAGTTATTGGAACGCGTAAAGCCATTGAAAATTTGAAGAAAATCGATCTAATTGGAAATGTTTCTCATCAAATTACTGGTGCAAAACTACCGTCTAATCGTCAGGTCTTGCAAGTTTTATTTTACAACATGCGGTTTGTAAAAATGACTGCGATGCTTGGTGCGAAGCTAGCAATTAGTGCAGTGGAAATATTTTGGCAGCAAGCACGTATACCTATTCGAGAAGAGCACAAATGCGTTGAAAAGCTTGTAAAATTATACGACAAATGGAAAATCATTCAGAAAACAGTTCCTGGTAAAAGGTCGAGTTCCCAAAAAGAAGCTGCTGAGTCATTTTTGAATAGTCTAGACGACTTATTTGATATTGCTACCGCTGATGCACTAGAAAAAATTCGGATTGCAGAAGATAGAGAGTTTCTTGAAATGCAAAGAAAAAAAGGACGTCCCGGTTGTATGGCTGGTGTTGACAAGGTTTTGTGGGATCGGGAAAATAGAGCACAAGTACGAAAAGATAAGGAAGCTGCAAGGAAAAGAAAGCATGAGGAGGAAATGAGCCGCACAGGTAAGGGTGACGAACTTCAATATTGTAATGTTTTATTTTTCATATTTTATAGATGTTTCTCAATTAATGGAGTGTAATGATGAAGGTGATATTAGTGACATATCAAGCAACGAGATGCATAATGATGAAACACATGTAACCTCAAAAAGTAATCATGGTCAAAAACGAGGGCGCAAAAATTTTTTAACAGCAATGTTGCTAGCAGCTCTTGACAATGCCAAAGTGTCTGATGGAATGGCAGTTCATATTCTCATAGCAGCAGGTGAAGCATTTGGACTACGTGTAGAAGAACTTGCAATCAATCGTTCAACTATTCATCGTTTACGCCAAGAGAACCGTTTAAGGGAATCTGAAGAAATTTCAGCCAATTTCACTCATAATGTAAATTGTGATTTTCAGCAAGAGTTGGTTTTTGATATTGTAACAATCTTTTCATCATTTATAGGTGAGTAAAACTGGATCGCTGGTAGCTCATTTTGATGGAAAATTCATGAAAGACTTGATCGGCCCCACGAAGGTTGAGCGAATCGCAATTTCTGTTAGGTTCAACGGCACATCAAAATTTCTCGGCGCACCAAAAGTAGCATCTTCGAGTGGTGAAAATATTGCTGATATAGTGTATGAAAAATTACGTGAATGGAAAATTGTTGATCAAGTCAAAGGCTTGTCATATGATACAACGTCAACAAATACTGGCATAAAAACAGGTGCTGCAGTTCTTTTAGAAAAAAAAAATTGGCCGTAGTCTTATCAATCTACCTTGCCGCCACCATATTTATGAGGTCGTTTTGCGAAGTGTTTTCGAAACAAAACTTTCTTCAACCTCTCTGCACCAGAAGTTCCCATCTTTGAAAAATTTGGAAAATTTTGGCCAAATATAAATAAACAAGCTTTCAAAAGTGGCATTGAAGATTCGACCATTTGTGAAAAAATAAGTGCAGCTGAACTAGAACACTGTAAAACTTTTTGCTATGCTCAACTGGCTAAATCTCAAAATCGAGAAGACTATAAAGAATTACTACAGTTGGCTTTGATGTTTGTCGGTGCAGAGCAGTATAATTTCCGAACGCCTGGACCAACTAGACATGCACGCTGGATGGCAAAGGCTATATATTCCTTGAAAATATTTATGTTCCGTGATCAATTCAAACTAACGAAGAAGGAATTGAATGGTTTACGCGATATTTGCGTTTTTATAGTGACTCTTTATATCAAAGTTTGGTTCAAATGCACTAATGCTATAGACGCACCGCTTCAAGATTTAACTTTTATTCAAGATGCCATAAAGTATACTGAAATAGACACGGACATATCAGCAATAATTCTAAAAAAATGAGCAACCATTTATGGTACATTTCAGAGCAAGTAGTAGCTCTGGCTTTTTATGATTCGAAAATACCCATAGAAGAGAAACAGAAAATGCTTAAAAACCTCAAATTAAAGGAACCAGTAGTAAAATTAGAAAATGGGTGAAGATGTTCGAATTTATTGGATTTTAAAAATATTTCATTGTGTGATTTCGTGTCAGAGAAAACAAAATGTTTCTTTAGTAAATTTGGTTTGCCAATGGAGTTTTTGCTTTTAGAGCCTTCAAGTTGGGAAACATCATACGCATTTGAAGAAGGTTGGACCGCATGTAAGGACTTATTTGTCGTCAATGATATTGCAGAGAGAGGCGTTAAGTTTATTCAAGACTATAATAGAATCTTGACAAATGATGAAGACGAAAAACAATTGTTGCTTCAGGTTGTTGAGGCTTATTGAATGAAATATCCATCATATAACAAAGCTACTTTAATAACATGATAAATAAAATAGTAATGATTAAACTAAACTATTCTTTAAGCTTTAGGTCCGTAAATTTTATATATTTTTCTTATATATTTTTATTTTTGATCGATATTTCGTAAACCTTTGGTTTACTTCTTCAGGATATAGTAAATTGTATTTTGATTTTTCTGTTTTTTTGTTTTTTCTTTTTCCTTTTTTTTCAATTATGTATACAATTTTCAAACAATAAAGTGTGTCATAAAAAATTTTTTTAAAAAAATTTTTAAATAACAAAGTGTGTCATAAAAATTATTTTCACAATTTTTTAATAGTTTTGGTAATAAAACAAAATAGGTGTAAGTCTGCAATATTTGTTCATATAGAATTCTGGATTGGTTCTTAGAAATGATAATACATATTTTTTATACTTTTACATAACATTGTGTCTTTGAGTTTCTTTTCAAAGCAAAATGCTAAATTGGGCAATTAAGCAAAAACACGAAAACCTCAAAGAGTTTAAAATGGAATTATCGAATACTATATCAAGATTAAGAAGAAATTTAAATTTACAAGAATTGACTGAATTTTTGAAATATACGGAAAGAGTAACAGAAGCATTTGCAAAAAGAATAAAAAAGGTACACATTAAAAAATTCAATTGTCTGGTTGATTTACAGGAAAGAGAACTAGGAATCAAATTAAACCAAAAATGGTTTGTCAATAAATCTGATGAAGTTTTTCCTCCTGATGTTCAATACATATTGTCTCTAGGGAAAAAACATGCATTACCAATACAAGGAAATAAAATTCCTATAATGAAGGTAATAGCAGATGGAGAAGACTTCATCCAGACTATACAGGAAAGCGAAAAACAGGAGATAATTAGGTCAAGATTTACTACAATTGTTGATAGTCATATAAACAAAAGTAGATTGACTAATAGGGATAAATATATGATTAATTGCGCAGAATCTGCTAAAAAGTTTTTAAAAATAAATAATCATGTGATTATTTTGAATGCAGATAAGGGAAACATAACAGTTGCTATGAATAAAAGTGACTATGATTTGAGAATTGATAATATTTTAACTGATGTTACAACATACAATTTAATAAATAGAGATCCCACTAGTAGATTACAAAAATGTAATAATGATTTAGTTGAAGAGCTTTTCAGAGCAAATATTATTTCTAACACAGAAAAGTATAAATTAAAGTCAAATACTGCTATATCTCCAAAATTATATGGATTACCTAAAATTCATAAAGATAATTTTCCTTTGAGACCAATTTGTTCTAGTATAAATTCTCCGTCTTATGAACTTAGCAAATATATGACACATATTTAAAAAAAAATTAACTATAGGTTCAAAATATAATATCGTTAATTCTTTAGATTTTAAAAACAGAATAAAACAGATAAGATTAAATAATGATGATAAATTAATATCACTTGATGTAGTATCTCTTTTTCCAAGCATACCAGTCGATTTGGCTATGAATATCATAGATGAAAATTGGAATAGAATAACACAATATACAGACATTAATAAAAATTTATTTTCACGTATTGTAAAGTTTTGTATAGTAGATAGTAGATATTTTAAATGTAATGATAAAATATACAAACAACAAAAAGGTCTTCCTATGGGATCTCCAGCTTCACCTATTGTAGCTGATATAGTGATGGAAAAATTATTAGATGAATGTATCAGAAAATTAACTATTAAACCAAAATTTTTAGTAAAATATGTTGATGATTTGTTTTGCATTATTCAAGAAAAGGAAATAAATACCGTACTATCAACATTAAATTCCTTCCACCCAGACATAAAATTTACAATTGAAATGGAAAATAACTCAATGCTCTCGTATTTAGATACATTAGTATTAAAAAGGGAAAATAAATTGTCAATAGACTGGTTTCAAAAACCAACTTTATCTGGTAGGATTATTAATTATTATTCAAAACATCCAAAGTGGATGATAATTAATACGGCTAAAAACTTAATAGAACGAATATTATCAATAAGTGATATTGAATTCCATAAGAAAAATAGAAAGAAGATAATAAGTCTACTGAATGAAAATAGTTTCCCCTATAATCTTTCTTGTAAATTAATAAGACAATTTAATTACAATAACAGCAGTATTATTGTTGGTAATAATAATATTATTATTAATAGTAATAATGTTGTTTTTAATAATAATAATAATAATAATAATCATTACATAGTATAAAACAAAGTCGCTTTTTCTGTCCCTATATCCCCATGTATGCTTAAATCTTTAAAACTACGCAACGGATTTTGATGCGATTTTTTTTAATAGATAGAGTGATTGAAAAGGAAGGTTTATATGTATAATAACATTCATTAAATAGGGGGGAAATAATGTTATTTTTGAGGTTTCTAATGTGATGTCGTAAATAATTACAGTTTTTTTCCGTTTACATTGCAAACACAGGCTGAACCCTACGAGATTTATCCAAATAATGTGCTAAGTATTGTACATATTGAAAAGGTCTACAGAAAACTCCGCTATGGTATATGTCTTACTCTTATGGATATCGCACAATAACATTTTTAACCGACTTCAATAAAGAAGGAGGTTATCAATTCGTGTGTATTTTTTTTAATGTTCGTGCACGCCTAACTCGGTCATTTTTAAACCGATTTTCGGAATTCTTTTTTTGTTTGAAAGGGTGTGCCTGCAGTTAGGTCCGATAATTCTTTTTTAATCTGCAGGGAAAATTTCTTACCCTATTCCATAACTCTGCTATTTCTGAACCGATTTCAAAATTCTTTTTTGGTTTGGAAGAATTTTGCTTAAAGTTAGAACAAATTTCGTTGGGATATTTTGAGCACCCCCCCCCCCCTTCCAAAAAAAAATTATTGATTATTACATAACTTCTCTATTTATGGACTGATTTTTAAAATTCTTTTCTTTTTGTTTCAATATCATTTTCATA